>CAHIKZ030000610.1:7500-80000 GCA_903632075.3 Acanthosepion pharaonis
GGCTTGGTTAGTTGATTTAATTTAACGGCATATGAGCACTCTCTCTGATTTATTTAATGCCTAAATCTAAATATTTTGATCACAATTTTATGGTTTCCTTAAATAAATTTTGAACGCATTTGCCTCAATTACTGATAAACCCATTGATGGCCATTTTATATAAAATGTATTGTTCGTCTACTATAAAATTTATTGTTAGTAATTTTGCTTTATAAATAGCGTATTAGTGGTAATTTTACTATAGATAAGTATTAGTGGTACTGTTTTATATATAAAAAATTCATTGCTGGTATTTTACTATAAAAATGTATTTTATACTTTTCTAGTATTTTATTTTTTGTTTAGTGGTTCACTATTTACCGATAGCTGGGACCTTCAATACCACCACTGGTCAAAGTGGACCTGGGAATTAATAAGGTGGTTCCACCTCCTCAAAATCTCCAATCTCCTGGATCAAATGTCGGATATTTCTACGGAAAGGTATTAAAAAGAAAAACAGTGTGTTTTGTCATTGTGAATTTTAGGAATCGGATTATTTTTTTTTCAGAATATCTTGTTTTTTGCTTTACTTTTGTACGGTTTATCAACGCTTTTGGATTATTTAACTGAAATTGTAAGAATATTTTTCCTGAGTGAATAGTGTGTAGGGAATTTAAAAAGCCAATGATTTTTTCAGATACAAATCCAACAATTTAAACTATTACCATAGAGAATAACAATGATTTTTACCAAATTCAATTTTTACAATTCAAACCATTACCATAGAGAAGGATGTGGATTTTACCTTTTACAAATCCTACAATTTAAACCATTACCATAGAGAATAACAATGATTTTTACCAATACAAATCCTAAAATTTAAACTTACCATAAGGAATAACTATGATTTTACCAATTCAAATCCTACAACTTAAACCATTACCATAGAGAACAATAATGATTTTACCAGACAAATCCTACAATTTAAACTCTACCATAGAGAATAATAATGATTTTACTAGATACAAATCCTACAATTTGACTCTTACCATATAGAATAAAATGATTTTTTACCAGATACAAATCCACAATTTAACCCATAAGCATATAGAATAATGATTTTACCAGATACAAATCCTACAATTTAAACCATTACCATAGAGAATAACAATGATTTTTTACCAGATTCAACTCCTACAATTTAAACCCTTACCATAGAAGAATAATAATATTTTTTACCAGATACAACTCCTACAATTCAAACCCTTACCATTAGAATAACAATGATTTTTACCAGTTACAAATTCTACAATTTAAACTATTACCATAAAAGAATAACAATGATTTTATCGATACAAATCCTATAATTTAAACTAAATTTACATTTACCAGGAGTATTTTGCGCAAGGGGATGAACGAACTCGGCTTTCGATTTCTTTTTCTGAGGCGCAATACATTTACACCACCCACACATCCAGTCTTTTCAGAATACGGATATACATTAACGGAGGAATAAATTTGCTCATCTTGGGGGGGACGTTAATTTTAACCTGATACTCAATGTGTACTTTAGAGATAGTAGATATTTTAATAGAATTGTCAAAAAATGTAATGTAATAGCAATGATGTCTTCTGCTTTAGACACTGACGCATGTCACTGAAAGAAACCTGTTTTTTTTTTTTCAATGAAAGTTCGTTTGTGTGAGGGTTGGATGGTGGACCTTCGACAAATTGAATGGTCAATTTGGAAAATTGCTTGAACCTGCCTCGTCTGTTGTGCACAAAAGTCGGCAATATTCGTCCAATGAACCATCCTAACACGTGTAGATTAACTTGCGAATGTCTGGTTAGTTACAGAAGATTGCCAATATCACTGCAGTGTAAAGACAACAATGCCAGTAAATTTGCGAGGCGTGTCTGTCTGTGGAAGAACTTCCTGGCGACACACCAACCGGGTGTAACAGCAAAATTGTCGAATCGATGTAACAGCATAATTGTCCATCCACGAATGTTTAATATCTAAACAACCTCTTAACTAATTTTCTTTTCTCCCGTTTCGCGTTTTCAATAAGCGCTTAGCCATCTTGATACCATTTCTTGGGAATCACTGACAAAATAACTTTGAGTTATGCAGCGAGAAAGAACAGGCTAAAATCGTTTGTGTTGGTTAGACCCACTGTCATCCCCGATTAGCCAAAAAACAGTTCATTCAGTAATGATACTAATATTCATACTCTGGCTTCCATCTTTATAGTCCGTCCAAGAGGTATCGAAGTCACAAAAAAGGAAGAGGATCATCATTCAACAGAGATAAAAGATCTATTAGAAAAGATCCAACTCAATCATATGATGTTTAGCACGTGAGGAGGAGTTTCAGCTATGGCTGTCCAAAGGCAGTGAAAAAATTACTTGAAAATGAAATCGTCCGTGAAACCTGTGAAGCATCTTGTTACTTCAGGACAGAAAGTTAGAACGTTTAGATATGGCGAAGATCATCTTGAACAAATTGGAAAATGATCTTGGAATAATATATATATATATACATACATACATATATATATATATATATATATATATATATATATATATAATATAAAAATTTTAAGTGAATTTCATAATAAAAGCAACTACAAAAAAGATCTTAATGCAAGCCAAAGAAAAATTGCAGGGAAGGATCCGTTTGTCAGTAGGGGAATATGCATGGCGAAAACGTAATATACGAAGCTACAATTTTCCCCAAAGAAGATATTAAACAGAAAAAGATATACATAGGAATATCGGCAGGAAATTGGAAGCAACGTTTATAACCATCGCCAATCCTTCACAAATAAATCCATGAAGCAACAAACAGCACTATCAAAACATTATATGTATTTGTTGGAAAGCAACTTAACCCCACAAGTAAAATGGAAAATCATGTCGAGGCTAGAACTCCTATAAATTTCAGAGACCGATGTAATTTGTGCATAAAAGAAAATCCTAATAATAAGGCATAAAGATCCGGACATATTACGAACAAACACAACAGTTGGTTTTAAATGTGAACGCAAAAGCCACCTCCATTTAACTAAATATATTTAGAAATAACTATATAAAAGGAAAATATTACTTTTGTTTTTAAAATGAATGTATGAACACATAGATGCTGTACTTGGTCGTATGCTACTCCTAAAACGTAAGATGAACCTGGACATATATATATATATATATATATATATATATATATATATATGTTAGGCATTTTGGATAAAATGCTTATATGCATATATGTGTTTGTATGAAGATGCAGCTCATATGTATATGTGTATGTGTATGTATATATGTATATATATATATATATATATATATGAATATATATATATATGTATGTATAGGTGCAAGCGTAGTTTTTGGCTAGTATTTTTTGTATATATATATATGTGTATATGTTTTTTGCATGTATGTATGTGTGTATGTATGTGTATGTATATGTATATGTGCGTGTGTATGGATATATATATATATATATATATATATATATATATATATATATATATTGTTTTTGATATGAAATTGCATGTAATCTATGTATATGTGTATAAGAGGTAAATATTTTAAAGTTAATATTTGTACATGTGAATATATATTTGTATAACATAGTAATATAAATACGGCTGGATGCTATGGGTATAGTTCGTTTATATGCTTGTTTATGTATGTAACTTGTGTGTGTGTTATGTGGGGTGTATGTGTGTGTATGTATATGTGTATATATGTATATATATGTATATTTATGCATATATGTATATGTATGTATGTGTATGTATATGTGTGTGTATGTATATATATATGTGTGTGTGTGTATGTATACAGAATGTATTCAAAATGGAAGGACATAAGGTCATTTTTAAATGTGTTTTAAATTTTAGTTTATATATATTTAATCTCCCTTTCTTTTAATGTTCTGTAATTAGATCGTTTAGAAACCGATATTTATCAACTGGATGAGATTTCATTTTAAATTGATAAGGCCTCAAATTTAACCATCCAACTTCTTTAAGGATCAATATTGATACCTAAAATATTAACTTAATTTTTTTTTTAACCTCACTGGAGTTCAGAATTCAGAGTTAAACTTTAACTATGAAATTAAACAAAGGCTATAGAACCAAATATTAAAATATATGTAATCATTATAAATGTATGATTAATACCTTTATGTAGGAATATGGATAGGACATATGTATATAGATTACATGTGTGTGTCTAATGTATTTGCGCAGCAAAAAAAACGTATGTATATATGGGTACTAATGAATATGTATGTGATATATAAGAAGAAATAAATAGGTCCATTTACAGGGTTAAATAAGATCATAATTAAACCTAAACTTTTGTAAATAATTACCTATATACAAAATAATGGATTTTTGCATTCATAAATTAATTAAAATAAATATATATAAAGATATATATAACTATAGATAGATAGATAAAAAAAGATACGATTGATAGATAAAAGTGGTCAATATATAATTTAAAAATATTACAATAGGATTGTCTATAAATCAATGTCAGGATAAATATAGATATAACTTATATTAAGTCCCTAAACTATTTGTTTTAAAAATTATAACATTTAAATTGATAGCAAACATCAGAATTTTTTTAGACAGCCTAAATTCTATCAAGCATTAAAATTTATATATATATATATATATATATAAACCCAATTACAGCCACTAATTTTACTTCCTCTCCCTTTTTTACTTTTTTGCATTATTCCCAGAAATTTTTGTTTTACTCCTCAAAATTTCTATATATATCACTATAAATTAAGTTATATATATATATAGGTCAAGGTATATATATATATATAATATAAATATATATGAGAGATATGAATTAATATATATACATTTACCACATGTCTATTTAACTATCCCTTTTAAACTGTATGTTAAATTATATATATACACTACCCATCAATTTAAATTTCATTTTCGTTTTCATTTCATTTTTGGAAGATCTATCTGATGATCCAGCGTCCTTCAAAAGGACTTTGTTGAAATAAATTATTATGATGGTAACCAAAGTGGTTTTTCTTTTTTTCTTTTTTAAATATTAGCTCTGGATTTACATTGAACTCTCAAGATTTTCATCCTCCTTGGGATTACCCATACGGATTACCAAGTTCTTTAACTTATATATATATATATATATATATATATATATATATATATATAATTTATTTCAATCCTTCATGAGCTTCGATCCTTAGCTATGATTAATTAATGATGAACATGTCATTTTGTTTATCATCAATTTCATACAGTTCATGTGTTAATCTTCGACAGTAATTATACATTTTTATTTGTCAAAGTGAGGCCAATATTGTTATAAAAAAAAAAAAAAACTCTGAGGAATTCCACTGAGATTTCTGTGATACAAGATTCAATGTAATCTAACAAATGGAAAATTTTGAATTCAAAAACCAGCCTGGAAAGGAATGAGCTTCGTCAAGATACACCATTGTTATCGCAGCCACTACATGTATGAGGCCTACCCTACCCGCCACCGACTCTAATGGGTTACGGGAACCGTGGCGAGAAGAATATATATATATATATATATATATATATATATATATATAAGAATTCATTTTTTTGTTCGTTCTTTTCCTGTTCATTAAAAATGTACTTTTAATTCTTTCACTTTTAACAATTCATTTTAGATTATTTTTCCTTTCTTTCTTTTTCTGTATGATTTTTTCTTTCTTTCTTTCTTTCTTTCTTTCTTTCTTTCTTTCTTTCTTTCTTTCTTTCTTTCTTTGCCAGACGTTCACGCCTTCATTGCTCTTTCTTTCTTTCCCTTTTTTCGTTCATTTTAAGTCTTTATTTATTTTGCCAGACGGTCTCGCCTTCATTACATTTCTTTCTTTCTTTCTTTCTTTCTGCTAAGCCAATATATTTTGTAAAAAATGCATTCTGAAAAAATATGTTAACTTCGCTTGACAATCTTTTTTATATTTTGTATTCTATATAAGCGTTTTGGTTTGATATAGAAGGAATTTTACCTGCAAATTTTGTAAATAAATTTAATTTGCTACATACTACTAACAGTATATCTATCTATCTATCTATCTATCTATCTATCTATATCTATTTCTTATCTATCTATCTATCTATCTATCTATCTATCTATATATATATATATATATATATATGTGTGTGTGTGTGTGTGTGTGTGTGTGTGTGTGTGTGTGAAAATATATAGAGAATAGGAAAGAACTCGTTGGGTAAATAATCCAAAAGTTCTTTGGTATTTTATTATTATTTTGAAAAAATAGTGCTCGATTCAAAAGTAGAACCTAAATATAATTATTTATTCAAAAATATGATTCCAACACTACATAAGAAGTCTCATGTTTCAAAAAAGGCGAAAACTTAATATACTATATATTGAAGTTTTCAGTTCTTATTTAACGAAACAGAACGTGTTGAACTCATATTCCCCAAATAAATAATTATACTCTCTATATACACTGTGGAACAGCAATTTTTTTCAAATCATTGCAACGGCATAGGATCATCATGTTCTGCCTACAAAATGTTTAATATCTAAAAAAAAAAAAATGAACTATTTCGGTGTCGTTTTTCCAGGTTTTTCAAATAAGACTTTAGCCATTTTAACACCGCCTATCGTAGAATCACTAAAATCCGTTTGAGTTATTCAGCTTGAAAGAGAACAAGTTAAAATCGTTTTGTGTCAGTCCCACTATATCTTCCAGCTGAGCAATGATGAGACAAAAAATTAAGGTCTTTAGTAAATGTACCAACATTCATACTCAGACTTCAGTCTTCAAAGTCCATTCAAAAATCCATCCAGTAAAGGTATCGCTAACCATTTTCTAACGCTTGGACAATTTACAATTTATATTATACACCTGGGTGTGTATATATATATATATATATATATATATATATTACCAAGAGGGATAGAATCCAGGAGAACTCAATGTCCAGGACAAATAGAATATAATATAAAAAGCTCAAACACTAATATTCCATGGTTATAATTTATTACATTGGAATCGTAATCGATCCAAATCATCAGACCTACTAAATTCCACCCACAAAAAAAAAAAAAAAAAATTATAACCATGGAATATTGGTGTGTTAGCCTTTTTTATATATATATATATATATATATATATATATATATATATATATATATATATATAGTGCTAGTGTTAAAAAAGGACTATTAAATATATATAAATAAATATAGATATTATCTCTTCTTTAAATGAGAAAAAGTAATCTCGCTCTAATTAAAACATTAATATTCATAACTCAAAAGTTAATAAAACATTACATGGATATATAAAGCCCGTTTATTTTTAACTGCCAAATATAATTTACTGCTTGAATTGCGTTTAAGCATGAAATAGATTGTCGCCGCTGAGTGTCGAACTTAATGTCCACTTTTATATTTACATATGTTCTATCACTAATATTGAGCGCTTTATACCCATAAATATAGTATACCTTAAAACTATATTTTCATCATATATATGTATATATATATATATATATATATGGCCTGAAGATATATGTGAACTTTTTTTTTTAACATACAACGTGTGTTCTCGTGCGATACCCTGTCTTCATCAGCCGCCGACCAGTGGTGATCTCACGGTTTCGGTGGCTATGGCGGGACCGCCACCTGGTGCCACCGGCAGCGTTTTTGCCACTAGGCAGGGTATGAAGATAAGCTAATTGTTCCTTTAAGTAAATCTATCTCAATGAAAGTTTCTTGAACGCGTTTGCTGTTATTGACGCGCTCAATAATATATATATATGTATATATGTGTGTGTGTCGGAAACTGTGTGACATTTTAAACTTTATACAGACTGTCGCCACTGGCTTTTTGACCTCAATGTTCACTGTTATATTTACATACGCTCTATACCTCATATTGAGCACTTTAACCCATGAATATAACATACCTTCAAGTTATATTTTCTTTCATCTCTGTGTGTGTGTGTGTGTGTGCATGTGCGTTCCTCATTTAACAAAGTAATTATTCTTTTCAAGTGTAAGACATAATTAAGCGATGAATCAGTTATGTCTCCGCTTTCAACAGCAGAAGAAAGAAAAGAAAACATTTATGACTTTTGAGGCAAAAGGCAGATGAGAGAAGATAAAAATGTAAGAATAGGACAAAAGTGCGTGTCGAAAAGAGCAAAAAGATATAGAAGTCTGCGCATTCATAAAGAAAAGAGGGCGAAGAGGAAGAAGATCACAGTCAAAAAGTAAATCAATTATTGATTTTGAAACGATAATCAAACTAATTTACCTCAGCGAAACTTTGATCATATTCCTCGATAGTTTCTTTGAAGGGACTAATAAAAAAAAAAAAAAACATAATTTGCTTCTTTATTATGCAGTTGGCCAAAGTTGTTAGAACAAACAATTTCCCAGCCCTGAACAAAGAAATTTTTGAAATTAATTCGAATAAATTTTTTAATTACGATGGGCATAATTAAAAAATGCATTTACTTCTGCGAATTTGTCTCTCACGTGGCATCGTTTTCTGACAAATACCCGAAAAAGGTTTCACTGTGATTTTTATATTCAAAATAATGCAAAAATTCAATATACAAATATTCGTGACATTATAACCGTGGAAAGATGTTTTACTTATTGACCTCATGTTTTAAATGAGTGAGAAAAGAATTAATCTCAGTCAAGGACCTCTTCTCCAAAATATCAATAATAATAATAATAATAATAATAATTTATCGCTATTTCTATGGCAAATGTTCAGATAAGCTATACTCGTTAGTTCTACCAGTTGAGACCTTTACTACTACGGTCCTCCATGTCATCTCCACAGAGTCTAATCAAGCCCATTTCCACCCGTATTCGAGATGTAAAAAAAGTCTAAATCACATCTATTTTCCCCAAGATAAAACGACTCTGTGGATGATCCAGCTTGGATCCTTCACGAACCCTGCAACGTTTGTCAAGTGTCAGTCATTATTCTTCCTATCCTAGTAATCTTCGTTTCCTATCATAAGCTTTTTATTCATATCACGTCTTATTAATCATAACCATCTCATCAGTAACCCTCTATATTTAGAAGGCTCCCAACATTTGTTTTTTAGTGAATTTTATATCCAAAATCAAGCAAATTTTAATATATAGTGCTCCTAATTTGAACAAATGTAAGTAAATTTTACATGAAGCACCTTGTAAATTCCCCTGATGCATGTAGATTTTAATTTGTTTAGTTGCCGAAAAGGCTTATACTTATACTCAATATACTTAATATTTAATATCATGAAGAGGCAGCTGAAGTTTCTGGGACACATAATGAGGAAGGGAGGGGCTAAATCTGATACTCACGGGTCGAATAGAGAGAGAGAGAGAGAGAGAGAAGGAAAACAATGGGTGACATACCTGGGGACAGGAGAACGTGTTCTGGGAGGAAGCAGGAAGAACTGTTGAGGCTGCAAGGGATGAGGGAGGTGAGTGCTATGATCGCCTACGTCCTAAAAAGACCAGGGCACATAAAAGAAACAAGTTGAATATTTCAACAAAAATTTCTCTGGTTAATTGCACTTTGGGAAAGTTTTTAAATGTCAGCAAATTTTGATTTATCGAGATTCAAGATGCGAATATTACTAAACATCAGTGCCGTGGTAAAGGACTTATCCCCTTATTATCATGAATGGACTGATCCATTCGTGATAATTACTTCTAATAATTGTCTAAAAATAGATGTTGATATTTCAACTGACTTGTCTAACTGAGTATTGAATACTACTATGCCGACTGACCCCTATTGGGTTAAGTGTTGTCTTGCCAGAGCCCGTGTCATAACAATAGAAAGTTTTCATTTGTGTAGACTCAAAGATTGTGAATATCAACAAAAAGTAATCATATAAATTAGGTTGTGAAAATAGCAACTTACAGCAAATTTGGTTCCGTTGTGTGCAAGAGACAAATATCAAATATCAGCAAAATATATTTCTTCAATTGATGATGCGAATAGTATTTAAATTAATCCAAATGAAATCAAATTAAAAGAAATTTGGATTTAATCCACTTTGGAGTCAATGAAATTCACCAAATGAAAGAACATTTTCTTAAGCTCAATATAAGACACACATGAAATGTATGCAATTGATAATCACTCGAGATACAAAATTCACTAAATGAAAAGAACATTATATTTTTCTTAACTTAATATATGACACTCATAAAAATGGTATGCAATTGATAATCAGCTGTAAAATTCAGAAATGATAAATTCTGACTCAAATGATCATGAAATATATGCAATTGATAATCTTTCTTCCAAATGAAGAACATTATATTTCTTAAGCTCAATATATGATACTCATGAAATATATGCAATTGATAATCTGCTAGAGATCTGAAATTCACCAAATGAAATTTTGATACTATTTAAATGTCTAAATTATAATCTTTTGGTGAATCCACTTCAAAAATATCATTTTTATTTCAGCTCACCTTTTCATTTGTCTGCTGTAATCCACCGGTCGTCTTGGGTAAGCATAAAGATGTGTTGTTATTACACATCCACGATAGACATATATATATATATATATATATATATATATATATATATATATATATATATATCAGAAATAACAGATAGGTAATAGCCAAAATAAAATGTACATAGGATGTATAGAAGGTACTTTTATACGTAGATGGTACAATCATAGGTCGTCATTTCAGCTAGTAAATCCTAGGTACTCTATCAAGCTATTGATCATGTGTGGAAGTTAAATGAAAAAACAATAGGATCCGATCGTAAGCTGGAAAATGTGGAGAGGCAAACCTTATAACATCACAACAATATTTGCAACCTCTGCCAACAGGAAAAAAAAAAGACACAATGATATTTCCGGATCCAAAAGAACCTTTCGAACCAGAAATTGGAAATCTTGAGTCCTTGCTTACATATTAGTAAATTCTCTTAACACATATGAGACTGGATGAAAAAAAAAAGTACATTTTATTTACCCCCAACACCGATACATTTATAATACCCTTGCTTTTCTACTCTTCTTCCTTCTTCTACTTCAGCGGCTTCTTATTTTCTTCACATCCTCTTCCTCCCTTTCTATTACACCTAACGTCGTGCCTTTATTTATTTAAAAAAAATGATATAGCGAGTATTAGTTAAAAAATAAATAAATAAAAATAAAGTGTTGTTGACATTTGATATAAATGGCCTGAGGATATCAAGGTTGAAACCAAGGTAGCGGATGCAACCGACCGCCTTTTTTTAAATTGTGTATATATATATATATATATATATATATATATATATATATATATATATATATATAGATAGATAGATGAATAGATAGATAGATAAAGTATAGATTAAGGACGTATAGCAAATGAAGAATAAAGACAAAAGAAAACTTTCATGTGTTTCGTCCTCTGAGGGACTTTATTAAGTCAAATGTAAATATGAGTTTTCCTTTTGTTTTATTCGTCTTGTCCTTTACACCTTAAAAACAAATAATATATATATATATATATATATATATATATATATATATATATATATATATATATATATATAGGCGACGTCTGCGAGAAAAAAAAAAAAAGAGTACCATGCCGCAATTCACTCCGATAGATATTTTTGAATGGCTATTCTGTACATGGCATTGCGCTAGAAGCTCCAATATGAACATTTCAGAGTGTTTGGGTGTAAATCTAAGGACATTGTAGAGGATTTGGAAAGTGTTGCATTATATATCCAGTCAACATCATGGTGTTTAACGTGATTACTACTCATGTAGACGTAATGCTCCATTCTTTTTCCCATATAGCACCAGACTGAAGACGGAGGCCTACATGTGGGAGCACAATTGAACGAGAGGCCAACAAAACTCGTTTTAGCACTAAAGATGAAAGGCAAAGGATTATGGCAGCATTCATCAACTTAAACAAGGAGAGACCCTCCAGAAGAGTTGTAGGAGATTTCGAAGACGTGTGGAGGCCGTGGTTCAAGCGAATTGCGATTCTATTAATAAATTTACTCTTTATTCTTTTAAAATATTTTGGAGTAATTTTGGTAGATATATCTGTTAAAATAAGATGTCAGTGTTATTTTCATTTTTGCGTAAATTAAATAATTTATCCTCGCATAATATATATATATATATATATATATATATATATATATATATATATATATATATTCGACTCTCCTGTTGAATTCGACGTATGAAGGTCAAGCAGATCAGTCCCTAGGAAACCGACAGCCCGACAACCGCACATGAGATTTGATTTTTGTGGTGAAGGTTTCGTGCAGAACTATCCACACTTGTTGAAGGGTCGAATGCAGTGACCTGGTGTACTACGTGCCACAAGTTCCTCAAACGACCCTCCACAGGTTTTGAATTCAGAGTTGTCCTTCTCTAGACTAGATTTGCCATCCAGGCTATAGAACATAGCTGGAGGGACAAGAAGAAGATTCAAACCTTTCCCAAGGGTATTAGCATGTAAGGAATGTAACTGATTCGACTGGAATTGAACTCGGCCCTTTTCTCAATCTGCTATCCATTACTCCACCGTGCTTCTTTTATATATGCGGATTAATTTGTTTACAATTTCATAGCTATCATTTATTTTTTATAATTCATTTCTTTCTTTTCTTTAATTTCACCTTCTTTTCTATTTATCTAAAAAAAATAAATGTATAATTGATAATGAAATAAAAAAAAAACGGATTGTTGAAATGGAATACGTGTCTGCGGAGCTGAATTTCTCAGACGCCATTAGTTTCAGTGAAGTATAAGAATATATTCGGATATTTTTTTTAAATAACACCGGTCTAAAGAGCTACGTTTCTAAATGTTTTCAATGGTCTTCATCAATCCTGGTTAAACACAAGTAAGCACGCCTGCACACTCACGTACACAGGTGAACACACACATACATACATACATACATACATACATATAAGTTGGTACTGATAATTCTCTGTGCTACTGTAGGTTGGGTGGTTGGTTAGTTGATTTTAAATTTAACGGCATATGAGCCTCTCTCTGAGTTATTTAATGCCTAAATCTAAATATTTTGATCACAATTTATGGCTTCAGTTAAATAAATTTTTGAACGCATTTGTATGTCTTCAATTACTGATAAAATGTATTGATGGCCATTTTGCTATAAAATGTATTGTTCGTCTACTATAAAATTTATTGTTAGTAATTTTGCTATAAATAGGTATTAGTGGTAATTTTACTATAGATAAGTATTAGTGGTACTGTTTATATATAAAAATGCATTGCTGGTATTTTACTATAAAATGTATTTTTATACTTTTCTAGTATTTTCTTTTTTGTTTAGTGGTGGTTCACTATTTACCGATAGCTGGGACCCTACAGGTGCTACCACCACTGGTCAAAGTGGACCTGGGAATTAAGAGGTGGTTCCACCTCCTCAAAATCTCAATCTCCCGATCAAATGTCGGATGTAGCTGTTCTACGGAGAAGGTATTAAAAAGAAAACAGTGTGTTTGTCATTGTCCAGATTTTAGGAATCGGATTATTTTTTTTTTCAGAATACTTGTTTTTGCTTTACTTTTGTACGGTTTTATCAACGCTTTTTGTGGATTATTTAAACCGAAATTGTAAGAATATTTTTTTCGCGAGTGAATAGTGTGTTGTTAGGAATCATCGAATACAAATCCTTGAGGATAACAATGATTTCATCAGATACAAATCCAACAATTTAAACTATTACCATAGAGAATAACAATGATTTTACCAAATTCAAATCCTACAATTCAAACCATTACCATAGAGAATAATAACGATTTTACCAGATACAAATCCTACAATTTAAACCATTACCATAGAGAATAACAATGATTTTTACCAGATACAACCTACCATTTAAACCCTTACCATAGGAATAGCAATGATTTTGCAATTCAAATCCTACAATTTAAACCATTACCATAGAGAACAATAATTTTACCAGACACAAATCCTACAATTTAAACTCTTACCATAGAGAATAATAATGATTTTACTAGATACAAATCCTACAATTTTGACCCTTACCATATAGAATAAAAATGATTTTTACCAGATACAAATCCTACAATTTAACCCATAAGCATAGAGAGAATAATGATTTTACCAGATACGAATCCTACAATTTAAAACCATTACCATAGAGAATAACAATGATTTTTACCAGATTCAACTCCTACAATTTAAACCCTTACCATAGAGAATAATAATGATTTTACCAGATACAAATCCTACAATTTAAACCCTTACCATTGAGAATAACAATGATTTTTTACCAGTTACAAATTCTACAATTTAAACTATTACCATAAAGAATAACAATGATTTTATCAGATACAAATCCTATAATTTAAACTATGGTGATGAGGTGGTGAATTCATACATTTACCAGGAGTATTTACGCGCAAGGGGATGAACGAACTCGGCTTTTCGATTTCTTTTTCTGAGGCGCAATACATTACACCGCCCGCACATCCAGTCTTTTCAGAATACGGATATACATTAACGGAGGAATAAATTTGCTCATCTTGGGGGAGGACGTTAATTTTAACCTGATACCACATGTGTACTTTAGAAGATAGTAGATATTTTAATAGAATTGTCAAAAATGTAATGTAATAGCAATGATGTCTTCTGCTTTAGACACTGACGCATGTACTGAAAGAAACCTGTTGTTTTTTTTTTTCAATGAAAGTTCGTTTGTGTGAGGTTGGATGGTGGACCTTCGACAAATTGAATGGTCAATTTGGAAAATTGCTGAACCTGCCTCGTCTGTTGTGCACTATAGTCGGCAATATTCGTCCAATGAACCATCCTAACACGTGTAGATTAACTTGCGAATGTCTGGTTAGTTACAGAAGATTGCCAATATCACTGCAGTGTAAAGACAACAATGCCAGTAAATTTGCGAGCGTGTCTGTCTGTCAGAACTTCCATCACGACACACACCAACCGGGTGTAACAGCAAAATTGTCCGAATCGTGTAACAGCATAATTGTCCATCCACGAAATGTTTAATATCTAAACAACCTCTTAACTAATTTTCTTTTTCTCCACGTTTCGCGTTTTCAGATAAGCCGCTTAGCTATCTTGATACCATTTTTGCAGGAATCACTGACAAAATAACTTTGAGTTATGCAGCGAAAGAGAACAGGCTAAAATCGTTTTGTGTTAGTTAGACCCACTGTCATCCCAAATTAGCCAAAAAACAGTTCATTCAGTAATGATACTAATATTCATACTCTGGCTTCCATCTTTATAGTCCGTCCAAGAGTATCAGGAAGTCACAAAAGGAAGAGGGATCATCATTCCAACTTAGAGATAAAGAGATCTATTAGAAAAGATCCAACTCAATCCATATGATGTTTAGCACGTGAGGGAGGAGTTTCAGCTATGGCTGTCCAAAGAGCAGTGAAAAAATTACTTGAAAATGAAATCGTCCGTGAAACCTGTGAAGCATCTTGTTACTTCAGGACAGAAAGTTAGAACGTTAGATATGGCGAAGATCATCTTGAACAAATTGGAAAATGATCTTGGAATATATATATATATATATATATATATATATATATATATATATATATATATATATATATATATATATATATATAAAATAGAAAATTTAGAAGAATTTCATAATAAGCAACTACAAAAAAAAAGATCTTAATGCAAGCCAAAAGAAAAATTGCAGGGAAGGATCCGTTTGTCCAGTAGAGGGAATATGCATGGCAGAAAACGTAATATACGAAGCTACAATTTTCCCCAAAGAAGATATTAAACAGAAAAAGATATACATAGGAATATCGGCAGGAAATTGGAAGCAACGTTTTTATAACCATCGCCAATCCTTCACAAATAAATCCATGAAGCAGCAAACGGCACTATCAAAACATTATATGTATTTGTTGGAAATCAACTTAACCCCACAAGTAAAATGGAAAATCATGTCGAGGGCTAGAACTCCAATAAATTTCAGAGACCGATGTAATTTGTGCATAAAAGAGAAAATCCTAATAATAAGGCATAAAGATCCGGACATATTACTGAACAAACACAACGAGTTGGTTTTAAATGTAGACATAAAAGCCACCTCCATTTAACTAAATATATTTAGAAAATAACTATATAAAAAGGAAAATATTACTTTTTTTTTTTGAAATGAATGTATGAACACATAGATGCTGTACTTGGTCGTATGTGTAAAAAACAGATGAACCTGGACATATATATATATATATATATATATATATATATATATATATATATTATGGGCATTTTGGATAAGGGTGCTTATATGCATATATGTGTTTGTATGAATTGCAGGCTCATATGTATATGTGTATGTGTATGTATATATGTATATATATGCATATATATGAGTATGAATATATATGTATGTGGTATGTATAGGTGCAAGCGTAGTTTTTGGCTAGGTATTTTTGTATATATATATATGTGTATATGTGTTTTGCATGTATGTATGTATGTGTGTGTATGTATATGTATATGTGTGTGTATGATATATATATATATATATATATATATATATATATATATATATATATATTGTTTTGGATATGAAATTGCATGTAATCTATGTATGTATGTGTATAAAGATGTAAATATTTTAAAGTTAATATTTGTAATATGTGTGAATATATATTTGTATAACATAGTAATATAAATACGTATGGATGTTTATGGGTATAGTTCGTTTATATGCTTGTTTATGTATGTAACTGTGTGTGTTATGTAGGTGTATGTGTGTGTATGTATATGTGTATATATGTATATATATATGTATATTTATGCATATGTATGTATATGTGTATGTATGTATATGTATATGTGTGTGTATGTATATATATATATGTGTGTGTGTGTGTATGTATATAGAATGTATTCAAATGGAAGGACATAAGGTCATTTTAAATGTGTTTTAAAATTAGTCTTATTAATATTTAATCTCACTTTCTCTTTTAATGTTCTGTAATTAGAATTATGAGAGGGTATATTTATCATCTGGAGGTATTTTCATTTTAAATTGATAATTTAACTTAAATTTAAATATACAACTCTTTAACTATCAATATTGATAGTAAAATATTAACTTAATTTTTTTTTAATAATTAAGCACTTCAGAAGTCACCTAACGTTAAACTTTAACTATGAAATTAAACAAAAATCTAAATTTCAAATATTAAAATATATGTAATCATTTATAAATGTATGTGTATGTAATTTATGTATGAATATGGATAGGTACATGCGTATATCGCTACATGTGTGTGTCTATGTGTGTATTTGCGCATGTAAATAAACGTATGTATATATGGGGTTTGCATGAATATGTATGTGATATATATAAGAAGAAAGCAAAATCTTTAATATTACCCTCAAATATTATTCCATAATTAAACCTAAACTTTAAGTAAGTAAGATTACCCATACAAAAATAATGACAAATTGCATTCATAAATTAGATTAAAAGTAAAACTAATAAAGATGTTATCATAACTATTTTTACAATATTAAAAAAAGTACGATTGGTCGGGTAAACAAACTATTATAATTTAAAATATTTTTTAATATGTTTGTCTATAAATGTGTTAATAAATATAGTATTTAACTTATATTAAGTCCCTAAACTATTTGTTTTAAAAAAATTGAATATTTAAATTGATAGCAAACATCAAATTTTTTTAGACATCTAAATTTCTATCAAGCATTAAAATCTATTCTTTACATAAATTGCTAAAACCCAATTACAGCCTCTTTCACTTTACTTCCCTCTCCTCTTTTTTTTTTTTTTTACTTTTCCTTTTTTTTTCTCCCTACTCCCCTCCCATTTCTATATATCACTTCTGTTGTTAACCATCTAAATAGGTCAAGGTCTGGTCACCTCCTCCCATAATATAAAGTATACTTGAGAGAGATATGAAATTAATCCTCCCTATACTCTACCATGTCTATTTAACTATCCCTTTTACACTCTCTGTTAAATTACAAAAACATACACTACCCATCAATTTTAATTTCATTTTTTCGTTTCATTTCATTTTTGGAAGAGCTATCTGATGATCCGGCGTCCTTTAAAAGGACTTTGGTGAAATAAATTATTATGATGGTAACTTAAAGTTGTCTGTTTTTCTTTTAAATATTAGCTCTGGATTTACATTGAACTCTCAGGATTTCATCCTCCTTGGGATTACCCATACGGATTACCAAGTTCTTCATAACTTATATATATATATATATATATAATTTATTTCAATCCTTCATGAGCTTCCGATCCTTAGCTATGATTAATTAATGATGAACATGTCATTTTTGTTTATCATCAATTTCGCCACGGTTCATGTGTTAATCTTCGACAGTAATTATACATTTTTATTTGTCAAAGTAGAGGCCAATATTGTTATAAAAAAAAAAAAAAACTCTGAGAATTCCACTGAGATTTCTGTGATACAAGATTCAATGCTTAATCTAACAAATGGAAAATTTTGCTTTTACACAATTTGGACAATTTTGCTGTTACGCGATTTGGGCAATTTTGCTGTTACACGATTTGGACAATTTTGCTGTTACACGATTTGGACAATTTTGCTGTTACACCCTGTACGTGGTGTTGCCAGGGAATCGCTTGCGACATTTAATATTTGGCTATGTTTAAAACGATTTGTCAAAAAACGATTATCCCTTGACACCGTTATTACGTCAATGTTGTTATTGATGTTTTTATGTAATTATTACTTATTTTCATTTTTATTTTATTTTGTTCTATAATGAATTAATTCATTTTAAAGGTCACCATTTTCTTTTAACTTTTAAATTCTTTTTATGTTAATGAATAAATATGTTTGCATTGAGAAAGGAATGTTTCTTTTAAGAAAGGAGATCTTTGAAAAAAAATCCTGGGTGTAAGTTAATATAGTGCTATGTATAAATTTAAAAAATATAAATATTACCTCAGTTACTCAGGATACCTACCAACAAGGATCGTTAGGCTAAGCCAATATATTTTGATGAAAAATGCATTCTAGAAAAATATGTTAACTTCGCTTGACAATCTTTTTTTATATTTTGTATTCTATATAAGCGTTTTGGTTTGATATAGAAGAATTTTACTGCAAATTTTGTAAATAAATTTTAATTTGCTACATACTACTAGCAGTATATATCTATCTATCTATCTATCTATCTATCTATCTATCTCATTCTGTTCATCTATCTATCTATCTATCTATCTATCTATCTATCTATATATATATATATATATATATATGTGTGTGTGTGTGTGTGTGTGTGTGAAAAAAAATATATAGAGAATAGGAAAGAACTCGTTAGGTAAATAATCCAAAGTTCTTTGGTATTTTTTGTTATTATTTTGAAAAAATAGTGCTCGATTCAAAAAGTAGAACCTAAATATAATTATTTATTCAAAAATATGATTCCAACACGCTACATAAGAAGTCTCATGTTTCAAAACTTCAATATAATATATATATTGAAGTTTTCGGTTCTTATTTGAAACATGAGACCTTATAGCGTGTTGAATCATATTTTTAAATAAATAATTATATATATATATATATACACTGTGGAACAGCAATTTTGTTCAAATCGTGTAACAGCATGGGATCATCCCACATGTTCTGCCTACAAAATGTTTAATATCTAAAAAAAAAAATGAACTATTTCGGTGTCGTTTTTCCAGGTTTTCAAATAAGACTTTTAGCCATTTTAACACCGCCTATCGTAAGAATCACTAAAAATCCGTTTGAGTTATTCAGCTTGAAAGAGAACAAGTTAAAATCGTTTTGTGTCAGTCCCACTATGTCTTCCCAGCTGAGCAATGATGAGACAAAAAAATTAAGGTCTTTAGTAAATGTACCAACATTCATACTCAGGCTTCAGTCTTCAAAGTCCATTCAAAAGCCATCCAGTAAGGTATCGCTAACCATTTCTAACGCTTGGACAATTTTGCTGATACACCTGGAGTATATATATATATATATATATATATATGTATATATATATATATATATATATATATATATATATATAGATATATATATATATTACCAAGAGGATAGAATCCAGGGAGAACTCAATGTCCAGGACAGAGTAAGAATATAATATAAAAAGCTCAAACACTAATATTCCATGGTTATAATTTATTACATTGGAATCGTAATCACGATCCAAATCATCAGACCTACAAATTCCACCCAAAAAAAAAAAAAAAAAAAAAAATTATAACCATGGAATATTAGTGTGTTAGCCTTTTATATTATATATATATATATATATATATATATATATATATATATATATATATATATATAGTGCTGGTGTTAAAAAAGGACTATTAAGTATATATATAAATAAATATAGATATTATCTCTTCTTTAAATGAGAAAAAGTAATCTCGCTCTAATTAAAACATTAATATTCATAACTCAAAAGTTAATAAAACATTACATAGATATATAAACCCCGTTTATTTTAACTGCCAAATATAATTTACTGCTTGAAGATTGCGTTTAAGCATGAAATAGATTGTCGCCGCTGAGTGTCGAACTTAATGTCCACTTTTATATTTACATATGTTCTATCACTAATATTGAGCGCTTTAACCCTTAAATATAGTATACCTTAAAACTATATTTTCATCATATATATGTATATATATATATATATATATATGGCCTGAAGATATATGTGAACTTTTTTTTTAACATACAACGTGTGTTCTCACGTGCGATACCCTGTCTTCATCAGCCGCCGACCAGTGGTGATCTCACGGTTTCGGTGGCTATGGCGGGACCGCCACCCCTGGTGCCACCAGCAGCTTTTGCCACTAGGCAGGGTATGAAGATAAGCTAATTGTTCCTTTAAGTAAAATCTATCTCCAATGAAAGTTTCTTGAACGCGTTTGCTGTTATTGACGCGCTCAATAATATATATATGTGTATATGTATGTGTGTGTCCGGAAACTGTGTGACATTTAAACTTTATACAGACTGTCGCCACTGGCTTTTGACCTCAATGTTCACTGTTATATTTACATACGCTCTATACCTCATATTGAGCACTTTAACCCATGAATATAACATACCTTCAAGTTATATTTTCTTCATATCTGTGTGTGTGTGTGTGTGTGCGTAATGCGTTCACTCATTTAACAAAGTAATTATTCTTTTCAAGTGTAAGACATAATTAAGCGATGAATCAGTTATGTCTCCGCTTTCAACAGCAGAAGAAAGAAAGAAACATTTATGACTTTGAGGCAAAGGCAGATGAGGAGAGATAAAAATGTAAGAATAGGACAAAGTGCGTGTCGAAAGAGCAAAAAGATATAGAAGTCTGCGCATTCATAAAGAAAGAGAGGCGAAGAGGAAGAAGATCACAGTCAAAAGTAAATCCAATTATTGATTTTGAAACGATAATCAAACTAATTTACCTCAGCGAAACTTTGATCATATTCCTCGATAGTTTCTTTGAAGGGGACTAATAAAAAAAAAAAAAAAAACATAATTTGCTTCTTTATTATGCAGTTGGCCAAAGTTGTTAGAACAAACAATTTCCCAGCCTGAACAAAAGAGAATTTTTGAAATTAATTCGAATAAATTTTTAATTACGATGGGCATAATTAAAGAAATGCATTTACTTCTAGCGAATTTGTCTCCACGTGGCATCGTTTCTGACAAATACCCGAAAAAAAGGTTTCACTGTGATTTTATATTCAAAATAATGCAAAAATTTAATATACAAATATTCGTGACATTATAACCGTGGAAAGATGTTTTACTTGTTGACCTCATGTTTTAAATGAGTGAGAAAGAATTAATCTCCAGTCCGAGACCTCTTCTCCAAAATATCAATAATAATAATAATAATAATAATAATTTATCGCTATTTCTATGGCAAATGTTCAGATAAGCTATACTCGTTAGTTCTACCAGTTGAGACCTTTACTACTACGGTCCTCCATGTCATCTCCACAGAGTCTAATCAAGCCCATTTCCACCCGTATTCGAGATGTAAAAAAAGTCTAAATCACATCTATTTTCCCCAAGATAAAACGACTCTGTGGATGATCCCAGCTTGGATCCTTCCACGAACCCTGCAACGTTTGTCAAGTGTCAGTCGTATTCTTCCTATCCTAGTAATCTTCGTTTCCTATCGCCGCCTTTTTATTCATATCACGTCTTATTAATCATAACCATCTCATCGGTAACCCTCTATATTTAGAGGCTCCCAACATTTGTTTTGTGTGAATTTTATATCCCAAAATCAAAGCAAATTTTAATATATAGTGCTCTAATTTGAACAAATGTAAGTAAATTTTACATGAAGCACCTTATGTAAATTCCACCTGATGCATGTAGATTTTAATTTGTTTAGTTGCGAAAGAGGCTTATACTTATACTCAATATACTTAATAATTAATATCATGAAGAGGCAGCTGAAGTTTCTGGGACACATAATGAGGAAGGAGGGGCTAGAGAATCTGATACTCACGGGTCGAATAGAGGGAGAGAGAGAGAGAGAGAGAGAGAGAGAGAAGGGAAAACAATGGGTGACATACCTGGGGGACAGAACGTGTTCTGGGGGAGGAAGCAGAGGGAAGGAACTTGTTGAGAGCTGCAAGGGATAGAGGGAGGTGGAGTGCTATGATCGCCTACGTCCTAAAAAGACAGGGCACATAAAAAGAAACAAGTTGCGAATATTTCAACAAAATTTCTCTGGTTAATTGCACTTTGGGAAAGTTTTTAAATGTCAGCAAATTTTGATTTGTCGAGATTCAAGATGCGAATATTACTAAACATCAGTGCCGTGGTAAAAGGGACTTATCCCCCTTATTATCATGAATGGACTGATCCATTCGTGATAATTACTTCTGAGTAATTGTCTAAAAAATAGATGTTGATACTATTTCAGTGACTTGTCTAACTGAGTATTGAATACTACTATGCCGACTGACCCTATTGAGTTAAGTGTTGTCTTGCCAGAGCCCGTGTCATAACAATAAGAAAGTTTTCATTTGTGGAGCTCAAGGTGTGAATATCAACAAAAAGTACTCATATAAATTAGGTTGTGAAAATAGCAACTTACAGCAAATTTGGTTCCGTTGTGTGCAAGAGACAAATATCAAATATCAGCAAAATATAGTTCTTCACTTGATGATGCGAATAGTATTTAAATTAATCAAATGAAATCAAATTAAAAGAAATTTGGATTTAATCCGCTGGAGTCGTGAAATTCACCAAATGAAAGAACATTTTCTTAAGCTCAATATAAGACACACATGAAATGTATGCAATTGATAATCTGCTCGAGATGCAAAATTCACTAAATGAAAGAACATTATATTTTCTTAACTTTAATATATGACACTCATAAAATGTATGCAATTGATAATCAGCTGGAGGTGTAAAATTCACCAAATGATAGAACATTTTGTTTTCTTCAGCTCAATATATGATACTCATGAAATATATGCAATTGATAATCTGCTAGAGATCTGAAATTCACCAAATGAAAGAACATTATGTTTTCTTAAGCTCAATATATGATACTCATGAAATGTATGCAATTGATAATCTTCTAGAGACGTGAAATCCACGAAATAAAATATCATTTTGATTTCTTAAGCTCAATATATGGCACTCATGAAATGTATGCAATTGATAATTTGGTGAAATCTAGCTGGTGATACAACGAAATATGGTCAAATTTATTGGCTTCAAATTCTCAATTTCAACAAATGGACGCTAATTTTAATTTAAGCTGTTGATTATCATCAGTTGTAAGCAGGTTCTCATTTGAGCTGAAGTTGCGAATATTCCAGTCTAAATATTTTTGTTAATTTCAATTTTCACATATTCCTGAATATGAGCCACTTTTGGTTTTGTCCAGTTCAAAATTTGAATATCACCTAACATAAGTGAATTTTCTGTTGTTGAGCTCATGAAGTGGAGATCAGAAAAGAAAAGTTTTGTTTGAAATTTAGATTAATGTAGGAAAATACCAAATTAAGGCAAATTTATTTTTGTTGAACACAATATACAAATACCGCTAGACGTAAGGAAATTTTCATTTGTTCATTTGAATTTGAGAATATCAAAAAAATATAAGCACATTATAATTGTTTAGTTGAAGGTGTGAATATCGATGGAAGAAATTTGTGGAATTAAATGTTTTAATATCATCAACTATATGTATAATTTTGTTTGCTATATAGAAGATGTGAATATAAGTAGATGTTTGTAAATGTTCATTGAAGCTGCGGTTATCATAAAATATATGTATTTTCATTTATTGTAAAGAATTGCCGAAAATCAACAAATTCATATAGATCCTCAATGAATCTGCGTTTATCATGAAATATATGTGTATTTTCATTTATTTAAAAGAATTGGGAAAAATCAACAAATGCATATAGATTCCGAATGAAGCTGCGGTTATCGTGAAATATATGTGCATTTTCATTTATTGAAAAGGATTGCCAAAAATCAACAAATACATATAGATTCTCAATGAATCTGGGGTTATCATGAAATCTATGTGTATTTTCATTTATTTAAAAGGAAAGCCAAAAATCAACAAATGCATATACATCCTCAATGAAGCTACTGTTATCATGAAATATATACGTATTTTCATTTATGGAAAATTATTGCCAAAAATCGACAAATGCAAATAGATTCTCAATGAAGCTATGGTTATTATGAAACATATGTGTATTTTCATTTATTGGAAAGATTTTCTGAATATCACCAAATGCATGTAAATTTAGATTTACGCTCAAGTTGCGTATATAAATGTAAGAAATATTGGTTTTTGAGCTGAATTTGCAGATATAATAAAAATATAAGCAAATATTGGTTTGTGGAGTTAATGATTTGAATGTTAGCCCATAAATGTAGTTTCAGTTGTAATTTAATCTTCTGAATAACCAAAAGGTAAAGATTTTTTTTTTTAGAATCGATATGCAAAGAACAGAAAATGTGACAATGTTTCGATTTGCTGAGTTCTTGAAAATAAAAATATAAATAAGTTAAATAAAAGAATAGATTAAATAGAAATAAAAACTGTATCTAAATTAGATATTTAAACCTATAAAGGCACTGTTAAAATGGAAAACAAGCTTTCAAATGAGTTATACTTGGGTTTACGTTTGGGGAAATAAAATTCTTTTTTCCGATAACGCAAGTTCATAGACGAAAGATATGAAAGCAAATCTTTTGCAAATTATACATACACACAAACACACACACACACACACACACACACACACACACACACATATATATATATATATATGTATGTATGTATAAATTATTACTATTATTATTTTATTATAAGATATAACGAAAACATGTTGAAATCGCTACACAATAACTGGAGTCACTTACCATCGCCTGAAGAGGTCCAACGTAGCGCCGAAACACGAAAGCTATTGTGTAGCGATTTCAACATGTTTTTGTTATATCTTATTATAATAATAATAATAATAATAATAATAATAATATATTGTCCTACATTTTATTGCTCCTTTTTAAAAGTAAAAGCTACAAACAGCGGAATTTTACTTCATCTGTTCTTTCTCTCATTTGTGCGTATATATATATATATATATATATATATATATATATATATATATATATATATGCATGTTTCATTAAAAACGACAGACAAGGTACTACGGTTGAGCTTTTTTATTTAATTTTTATTGTGTTCGAACGAGAGTTTTCTTCTCTGGACAAAGAGCGTGTAAAAACTGTCCAAATGTTTTATATTTCTGAGCGCTTTCACCTCTACCTTTAGCCATTATCAAGGATCATTCGATTTTTCAGCTTGAGTGTGTGCATTATGTGTATGTTTTAGTGTCTAGTAGGGATGTTTTTAATTTCCGAATACGCTTAGCACGTTGTGGCCTTGTTTGTAGTTAATATTGTTAAGAGTTTTTTTTTTTTTTTTTGCAGGTGGATGCATTTAATATATTTGTGTCTTCTACTAGTATGTTTCTAATGGAGTCTGGTAAATTTGTGTGTGTTTAAATGGATTCTAATGGAGTTGTGATCAGATATGTGTAACGTAAGACGTCTGGATAAGCATGTGGTTGTGTAGCCGATGTAATTATTTATGAATCCGGTTTGATCAGGAGCGCAGTTCCTTAAGGGGCATTTGAACTCACAGATAATGTTCGTTCTTTGTAATTTTGACTTAGTTGGTTTGTTGTTATTTTTTAGCATAAGGTTAGCAGTCTTAAATTGTTTATAATAGATAATTAAATTGATTTTTATATTCGGGTCAATTGTAGTAGTGTATTTCTTTATATGTCTTAGAGAAGATTCGTTTTGTTTGTAATTAATGTGCATTTGGTTTATATATATAATTCTCAAAATGCTTGTGTGTGTATGTATGTGTGTTTGTGATCGGATGTAGTTTATGCGTTTCCATAGTTTTCATCCGATTTCGATGATTTTTTTTTTTTTTGTTTGATAAATAATTCTTCAATGCCGGTTTTGAATTCAAATTGCCTGGAAAAAATTAAAAACTTGAAGATGAAAAATCGAAAAAACTGATTTTTTACTGTTGAAACTTCTAATGCATGGAATAATAATGCAACACAAAATGTACTTAGAACAAAATGTATTGAAACAAGAAAGTGTACACAATATTTACATATAGTCTTTTGTATATTCCTGGTAAGACCGTTCCTGGAGAATGTTGACTTAGTCGCAGTTGGGCAGAGTCTCTGGTTGAATCTCTTGATTCCTCCCTCTTAATATTTACCAACCATATTTATATGGTCGGTACTCCACTATGCAAATTAGGTGGATCCTACCACATTTACACATTGTGCAAAAAACAAAATCAAAATTTAATGTCTGTAAAAAGCAGCGTACAATCAATTTAGAGAGTTGAAATCTAATGCAAAATATTATTAGAATTATTTAAAAATCATATAATAAAAAAAAACATATCGCATATTATTATGACGGTCCCTTGGAAGATTGAGAATTCGAAAACAACCCTTTTCAGCACCACCTCCAAATTGTTAACACCCCAAACATTTATTGCAGAATATTGATTTTTGTGGGCTGATTTTTAACTTAAACTGCTGTAATTGAAGGACAAAAAAAAATGAAACACCAGGTAGGTTTACTGCTATATTATATATATATATATATATATATATATATATATATATATATATATATATATACACGTTTCATTAAATAATATGAACAAGTCTTGTCTATTTATTTTATGTAAAATTTTCGTATCTTCTGATAAGTTTGGTAACATTATCATTAACCGAAAAAAGAAATTCACAATATTTATCCATTATTTTTAAAAATCTAAGCTTTCGGCTTACTCAAGCCATTATCAAAGATGTAAATCAAACATATCAAACAATATACGGACACGACAGTGATGATATAGAATCATTGTTTTGTTTACATAGTGAATCACTAAGCAAACGATGAACACGCGCATATAAGACGCTAGAAGGAAAATCGCACCGCATCTCATGCACATGACTACACAAGAGTGAATTGAGAATGAAATAAGGAAAGCCGTTGGTATAATCGGATTTATTTTGTAAAAATACAAAATTGTGGTAAAAGGCCGAAAAGGGGAGGGGGTAGGGCTGGTCTTCACTAACTATCTTATACCTAGCTAATTTGATTCACGACCCATTCAGACATTACAATTTACCCATTCACCATAAGAACTCGTCCGTCATCAATCAATCCTCCTTGCACCATAATACCACATCATCTCTAGGAGATACAAAACGCGCCCCATGTCATAATGATCCTAACACAATGTACAAAAATTCTAAGATGAAAAAAATGAGATGGGGGTGGGATGAACCCAATAACAAACTAAAATATTAACATAAATAAAAAAATAAAAACGTTAATGATGTTAGTAGGGCCCCTTCCAACCTCAAAATGCAGGGGAGACCACTGTATTCTGCCCATTGAACAAAATCAAGCAGCTCTCTGCTAAGGGAGTGGGAAAAGGTGATAAAAAAATTTTGGGCATATGGAAATATAAATGACCCAGTCGAGATGAAAGTGGGGGATCAAAACAAACTGGGAGGTTGGGGAATCTCAGGCTTGATCATAACCAAAAGATTGGGGGCAGGCTGGGAACAACACTTACTGCATTAACTAGGTACACCAAGGCTTGTCTAACCTAACCAAGGGAGGGCACCACAGGAAGCCACCCCGATGTAACGTAGGCTTGACCTAAAAACAGAAAATTTCGCCTCTTCATCTTTCGCTGAAGACTGTCGAATGCAAGCGTTTTCTATCAGTTCTAATCTTCGTCTTGAGCTGATGCTCAAAGAATCGGATCAGATCCTGATGAGAAAGACGGTTGTCCCTGGCAAGACTTCCTGAATCTCGCGTCGTCCATATCACCATTCGGGCCGTATTTAGCAGCATGAGAAACACCATCCGTTTCACCCCGGAATACGGGGGCGACACATTGTCACACGCGTATGCACGATCCATGGGCACAAGCTTTTCGGGAGCGAGACGAGCCGTCAGCTCGCCGACATGGTCCCATAAGGGGCGGACACGGGGCAATGGAAGAAGGCGTGCGAAAAAAACTCTAGACCAAGGCCACACCGATCGCAGTCTGGCAAGTCCGCCAAGCCCCATATGAAGGCCTTGTCGTTGAGAGGCAGCCGATTCCGAGCCAATCGCCAGGTAAGCGAAAACTCAGGGTTACTGAGGTAATCTGTGGCGCCCAAGACCAGTGAGAGCGAAACTCATCATCCGACATGTCGAGATCCTCACGTAGTGGATCCTTCGCGACCCCCCTCCACTAGCAAAACGATGAACATTTCTAGGCCGAGAAAGGTCACTGGACCAAGGGACAGCCAACAAGGCCGACCGACACTCGCGAAAGAAAACCGATTGAACCCGGGGTTTACGACGGCGATCCTCGAGCTTGGGGGACTGATGGTAAGGCGAGGGAAAGCGTCTCACAATCCCCTCAATAATCGGATCTCCACCTGTCAAAGCGCGGCGTAGGAAAGCCAACCTCGAGGCACGTTTGTGGCTCAGCAAGTGTGGCATTCCCAGCCCCCCATGACACGGACGTTGTGCACAGAACTTCTCTGTCGACCCCAATCCTCCATAGAATGGAGGTTAGCGCGCGCTCGAGCGGTGTCCTGTGGTCTTCAGAGAGGAAGTACGGACAATCGATAAAGGACAAGAGGGAAAATGTATGTAGCACACACCTCCGCCCTGCCCTTCACGGACAACCTCCGTCGACGCCAAGTCTGACCGGCGGAATAGACCTTTGCTCGTACTTCAGACCAATTCTTCTCCAGCTGGAGGTCGGGTCCAAACCACACTCCGAGAATGCGGACAGGACCGTCCGTCCAACCGAAGGGCCCTGGAAGATCGACCCCTTCCAGGCGCCTAACCGCAAGCCGGACGACTTGTCGCGGTTAATCTTGGCCCTGTCACCTTTTCGTACCGATCAAGCGCCAGTACCGCTCTGATGTCGCTGCGGGACGACACGAAAGCAGTTACGTCATCGGCGTACGCGGAAACCCTGGCTCGATCCACCGCCAGGAACGGCGATTCCGCATTCGGCCTGCACGCCCCGTCCCTCAGCCGGCGAAGGAGAGGCTTTAGGGGCGACAGCGGGCAACCCTGATTTAGACAGCGCAAAAGCGCCCTACCCGTTCACCTGTACCACAGCACTGGGGGAGCGATACAGGAGGCTAATCCAGCGGCAGAAGTCGGGTTCGAACTGGCGGCCTGCAGGACAGTAGCAAGGTAGCGATGGTCAACTCTATCAAATGCCTTGACTGATCCAAATTGATCAGCGCGGCACACCGTCGTCTTTTACATTTTATGATCGTGCGGATCAAATGCAGGTTGATCTGAATTGTTTTCACAGAACAGGTCTGCTCGGGACCCAACAGAGACTCGGCAACTGACTGCAAGCGCTCCTGCAGGATCTTGGCCAAAATCTTTAACTCTGTGTTTAGCAGAGTTATGGGCCTGTAGTCATTAGCTTCCCCCCAACACCCTTGCCTTTTTTCAACAGCGGATCACACCCCTGGAGAACCGGTCGGGGATGGACCCTGCCGGAACCAGTTGTTGAAGACGACCGTCAAAATCGGGACAAAGATGTGCGACAGCCTCCACACTTCATAGGGCAGACCATCCAGACCGGGCGACTTGCCTCTGCCGACCTTCTTCAAAGCCGCGTAGACCTCGCCCTCGGTAACCTCTCCTCGCAGCTAGCTGCTTCCAGTCGGCGAAAGCCGAGGAAAGTCAGCCAAATAGCTGCGAATCACGAAGACCAGGCTCCCTGGTAAAACGGCTCGAAATGCCGCCGAAACGCCTCGCACATGTCGTCAGTGGCCCGAAGGGTGCGCCCTTCCGGGTTTTGACTTCACGAATATAACGATCGCCACCTCGACGGAACTCTTCCTGCGCAGCTCTGCCCATATTCACGGCTTCGGAAGACATCTTGCTTAACCTATGCCTCAATTACCTGGCCCATGTAGCGCTCTGCTATTCAAACGCTGCAGAGCCTTGGCTACGGCTATCTCTAGGGATTTGACTAGCTTTAAGCGTCTCACCTTTATCAGCTCTATCTAGGGCGAGCCGTTTGTTGAAATCAGTGGTGAAGGACCTAATTCTAATTTTTTTCCCGATTAGCTCCCGCTGCACTAATTTAGAGTGGTGCTCCCGGAAGTTGCCTGTCCAGTAAGGACAGATTGAACAATTTTTCCAGTAGCCAGCCATTTAGGCCTATGTTCTACGTAGTTTGTGGTCCGTATAGCCTACCCAGTGGAACGTGGACAATCTAACAGATCTATGTTTCTCACTAACATTCTGTCAAGGTAGCTAACCACCTTGTCAGAAGGCCAGTTAAGAGCCCACGTCCACATATTCCCCCGGGGTGATCGACCCGGTATCTATCAACGAGACCGAAATTTTGATCAGATCGACCAGGCTACGATCGACCCTAATTAGCACCCCGCCCCCGATCTATCTTGGGGTCCAGGACGGCATTCCAGTCCCCATTAGAACTAAGCGCGTTGAATCCACCAGGAACGGCCCCAACTGCCGAAAAACGAAACCCGTTCCTCCTGGTCGTTGGGCGCATAAACCGCAAATGTCGAAACGAACCACTTTTCACGGCAAATCGGCCACGATCAACCGTCCCTCGGCATCGGTATGCACAAGGTCCACCTTCGCATCTAGAGTATGTTTAACCAGCAAAGAACCTCTGGCATGTCGGTCCCCATATGCTGAATAGACGACAAAGTCGTTAGACAACACACACGCATCGGAACTGCAAACAAAGTGGGTCTTCGATCGCGGCAACATCCACGCCGAACGACAGGAGATCCCGGAGCAGGCGGGCCGCCTTACCCGATCCCTCAAGCCATTCACATTCAGCGTCGCTATCTTGACAGACATGGTTTAGGCCTGCAAAAAAAAGAAAGAAAAGAAAACATGCAAAAAGCCACTCACATACCGGGCGGAAATCTGCGTTGGTAAGGACCCCGACGGCCTGTCCCAAACTCCGGTCGTCATACGACCGTTAGGACAATCCGCCGACGTCCGTGGGGTAAATTAATTTTAACGCCCTATATAAGGAGGGATGGAGCAACACGGGGACCCTCCCAACACAAAAGTTTCTTAGTTTGTTATTGGAATTGTCCGTTTTATACGGATGTCGGGGGGCTTCCTTCGCCTCAAAGATGGTTTTTCAGATACGCCAGTCTCCCTCACGCAGGTTATCACCCGGGGGCAGTCGGGGGGTCCTCTATAGATTTTCCATCGACAGCGTCGATTTTTTATACAGCCCTCCTAAGATGGTCTTCCTTTTTGCTTTGTAGGCCCCATTTAAAGTCGTTTCTGTCGACCTTGCATATAGACTCGGGGCCTGCAAACATTTTCTTCTTTCTTTTCTCTCGGACGGGTGGGGAGGGAAGAGGTAGACGGTGGGGCAGGGGTTGAAGCATCTAGGGAGGAGGAAGTGGAGGAGAGGGGGTGGAGCACGGACGGGGAGGGAGGGAAAGGTTTGGTCGCAGCCACCGATCTTCTTGGGGAAGCAGGGACGGAGAGCGACCTGGATCTCTCCATGCCCCTCCCTCCGCCCTACTACTGCTAGGCTTTTTTGTTGTCTTTTTATTTTCCTCCTCGTCGTCTTCGTCTTCCTCCCTGCACCTTTTCAGGGATGAAGCACGAGGTGGGGGCTTTCTGTCCACCTCCATCTGTTGTTGTTGCTGCTGCTGATCTTTTGGCTGCCTCTGTTGCTTCCGTTGTTTCGGCTGCTGCTGCTGCTGTTGTTGTTTTTTTTTTTTGCTGCTGCTGCTGTTGCTGCTGCTGGCCTTCTTTTGTTGCCTGCACCTCTGTCACTTTTTACCGGCTGAGGTATCTTTTTTTGGGGTGGAGGTAAACTTTCGGAGACTTCTTGCCTCTGACCACCTCCTTCTCCGTCCGATTTAGACGTCCCCTCCTCCGGTCGACTTGCAATAACTTTTTTGCTGTTGCAATGGTGCAGCTTGTGTGCCCTTCTTACTGGGGCACTCCTTCGCCATGTGGCCCGACACCACAGGACCAGCACCAAGGCTTCCTGCCTCCACCACCACCAGCATCCTCCTATCTCGGCAGGTCAACGTGTTGGGGACGTCCCTAAATGCACTTCTATTTAGAGTTAACTGCAGCTCCATGTCCCCTGTCTCAATTCCAGCCTTACTTGAGGGCTTTACTTCATTCACCTCTCCATACTTGGTGAAGAAGGCCCCATCCTGTCTTCGGGAATGTCCACGGGCACCCCATGGACGGTAATCCTGATGGGTGCCCATGTATTCTGTCTGAAGTCTCAGGGTCTTGGACGACAACGTCTTCCCGGCCAAATCCCTGGCTTGTTCTGTTGCGAGAAGAATGTCCCATAGTTAGTTCTTCTCGCCAGCACTTTTGGGTGTATGTGAAGAGCCTTTCAGAGTTTCTTCCATGTAGTACAAGTTAATAGTAGTCCTTTCTTTGATAATAATAACAATATATATATACAACGTGATGGTGTCTCCATGGGTTCAGTATTGGGCCCGACATTTAGCAATTTCTACATGTCGAACCTAGAAAATAAGTTATTTCAATTTTAAAAACCACAATCTAAGATACGTTGATGATATTCTTATGTTAGTTAAAATACAGATGAAATAATTCAACTTCAAAACGGTTCCAAAATAATTCTGTCCTTAAATTCACATATGAACTTAATACTAATAATAAAATCCCTTCCTTGACATATTAATAAACACAAATAATAACAAATTTACTATTTCTCCATACAAAAACCTACAAGCATAAATTCATGTACACTTAACTACAAGAGCGAATGCCCATATTACTACAAAATAGCAATTATAAAGAATCTAATACATCGTGCAGAAACTAATTCATCCACCAAACAGATTTTTTACAGTGAACTAAAGAATATAAAACAGACACTTATTAATAATAGCTTTCCAAACTATATAGTTGATGAACAAATAAGATGCTTTCTTAGAAATCTCAATAATAAGCAAATTGTACATAATACTGCTTCTACTGATCTCAAATATATTAATCTCCTATATCGTAATCAAATGCATACTAATTATAAACAAGATGAACACATACTAAAAAATTTAGTAAATTCTAATATATCAACTACAGATCCTAGCAAAAAAAAAAAAATTAAATTAATCATATACTACACTAAATCTAGTATATCCAACTTAATACTTCGCAATGATTCTTCTCCCCTGATTAGCGATTTGCAAAAACCAACATAGTTTATAAATTAAGTGCCCTTTGGGAGAGTGTATCTCCAACGAATTAAATAATATTTATGTTGGTCACACCACAAACTCGCTTTCACGACGCTTGACACTACATCTTAATGAAAACTCTAACATTTTTAGGCATTTAAAACAACATGCCTGCCCGCACACACAATTCCGTAAAATACTTGTCGAAAACACAACTATACTTCGACATGAAAACAATAGACAAAAACTAAAAATACTTGAAGCATTATACATCAAACAGTTAAAAGACAACCTAAACAAAATCAACTATGGAATCTCTACAAATATTCTTAAATGTCTATAATTTCAATAATTGGTAACAGAAGCCATTGATTGTACCAACGGCTTTCCTTATTTCATTCTCCAATTCACTCTTGTGTAGTCATGTGTGACGTCATGAGATGCGGTGCGATTTTCGCTTCTAGCGTCTTATATGCGCGTGTTCATCGTTGCTTAGTGATTCACTATGTAAACAAAACAATGACAGACTATATCATCACTGTCGTGTCCGTATATTGTTTGATATGTTTGTATTTACATCTTTGATAATGGCTTGAGTAAGCCGAAAGCTTAGATTTTATTAAAACATAATGGATAAATATTGTGAATTTCTTTTTTCGGTTAATGATAATGTTACCAAACTTATCAGAAGATACGAAAAAATTTTACATAAAATAAATAGACAACACTTGTCTATATTATTTAATGAAACGTGTATAAATGAAAATATGCTGCCTAAATACACAATATATATATATATATATATATATATATATATATATATATATATATATATATAATTTGTAAAAAAAAAAAGATAAGAATAAAGTAAATATATAATTTTTTAAGGTTTTATTGAAATTTTATTTAAGTTTACAGACGTCCTCCATCATTAGCAATAATAAGAGTAATACGATTTTGCAGTTCACGGAAAACATTTGCCTACTGATTTACATTAATGCCTGAAATCACATTAGTTATTCTAGCTGTACTTCAAACTAGGTACATTAAACTTTATAACATTTTTTTACAGATTATTTCTATCGCAAATACAAATAAAGTTGTAATGTTTTTAAATTGCACACAAACTTTACAAACTATATATATATATTTATATATATATATATATATATATATATATATATATATATATATATATATATATATATAAACCAAAGATGAACACTTTGGAAAATCCAAATATATAAACTATATGCAATATAGATAACGTTGTGAACATTCGACAAAGGCAATACTTTAAATTAAACAAATACGATAACCAACCCCAATTTTGTAAAAATAAAGAAAATGAGCAATACACATATTAAGTAAAGAGATAATAAAAATTAAGACTATACGAATGTACAACCGTAAATTAGTCTATTTAATAATAATAATAATAGTAGTAATAATAATAATGATAATAAATAAACAAATAAATACAAAATACCCTAAGTAATCAATGATAAATATTGAGTTAAAAATTAAAACAAGCAACACTATACAATATTTACAAATAACCACATTCCGACCAACATTTATTTTCGCTCAATAGCGTTATAGGACTATTTGAAATATAACCGTTACTTCCGTTATGTAATGATATAATAATAAGGAGGCACTGTGGAGTAATGAATAGCGGCTCGGATTGAGGAATCGGAGAACCGAGTTCGAATACCGGTCGAATCCATTAGATTCACTTACATGCTAATACCCTTGGGAAGGGTATGAATCCTCTTCTTCTCACCCCTATGGATAAATAGCAGCACAAACCGGGATCTACAGCCTTGTGCGGAACTGGTCCAAAAGAAGGACAATTCTGAACTCAAAAATGATCCCCCAGGTTTGGGATTTGCAGCAGGTTAACAATACAATACGATGCAATTTTATAGAAACCGCAACGATAGCTTCCGGCTCTATTAAATTCCTCAAGGAATTTAAAATTATAATATATAAATATATTATAATAAACCGGAAATACATGACCTTGCTACCCATAATGCCCCATTCAGCAACATATTTAAGTAGTTGAGCCACTACACAACACAACATGACATGAAGACTGTGCTCATGCGTAAAACAGACTTTCGCCACTTGCTGTTGACCCGAGTGTCAATTTTAAATTTACACACACACACGTGTGTGTGTGTGTGTGTGTGTGTGTGTGTGTGTCCGCGCGCTCGTGTGTGTGTTCCGTTGAACAATACTGACAAGATAATTTTTAAAAGTTTTTTTTTCATTGTTATATATTTTTCTTGTATACGTACACATGTCTTATTTGCTGAACGTAAGGAAGATAAAAACTGCAAATTTTTGTTGGTTTCGAGTGCTTTCGTGCAACGAAATGGAAAAATAAAGATACACAACATTTATACGACAAAATGGAAAAAAATAAAATCTGTACAACATTTAAACAACGAAATCAAATAAGAGCTCGCAACCAACAAAAACTTCGGACAATTTTACAAGAATTAAAAAAATAAACAAAAGTACCGTGTTAGTTTTGTTCAATGAAACATGTATTATATTAAAGAGGCATCACTTGCCATAAAACACACACACGATGCCTATATATATATATATATATATATATATATAGGCATCCACAGACAGACCGTTCCACTGCATCACAGCTCCTCGGTGTGGCTAGATGTCCGAGGGATTCAAGCTGGGATCGAAATCCGATTGATTTGATATCAGTCAGATATGTTACCCCTAGGCCATCGTGGCACAGCGAAAAGGAAGGGAATTTTAACGTTTTTCTCTATACAAAATATGCCAGCGTCTCGGAGATAGTCATCCACAGATATGCTGTTTCGCTGTACCACAGCTGATCAGTGTGCCTAGACATCCGATCGCTTCAAGCCGGGACCGAAATCCCTCAGGGATTGTAACCCCTGGGCTATCGGCAGAGAGAAAGGCGGATTTTTGAATATTTATTTTTTTCATAAACACGCCAGTACCCTAAAGAACTCAGATGGAGAGTCTTGCATTATCAGCAGTAAAAGTGACTGTTTACAAATTCGCGCTTTTCTCGGGGGCTAATATCGTCATTTACAGACAGACTGTTTCGCAGTATCACAGCTCATCAGTTTGATGGATATTGGATCGCTTCAAGCCGAGACCGAAACCCGTCCGATTTGGCATCAGTTGGAGATTCTAACCCATAAGCAATCGACCTCCTGACAGAGAGAAACGCGAATTTTTGCGTATTTATTTTTTATAAACATGCCAGTGACCTAAAGAACACAATCCAAGGGTGCAATGGGTAAATTAACGTCATTTTTTTATTTTTATTTTGCGTTGTTTATTTTTTACTTTGTCGACTGATCAGTATAGTAGGGCCAGTTGGGCACCCTCTGTGAGAAAATATCCCCGTGAGTCAATTCACTCCGCCAGAAATTTAGAAACGGCATGCTGTACTGCTTATGATTCGCGACGGGTGCTCAAATACGAACATTTCACGGAATTTTTGGTGCAGTGCAGAGGATTCGGAAAGAGTTGGATGAGTAAAATAACTCCCGAATCTTTTGGTGAGGGCCTCAAACCCAATACGGAGGCCTACATCATGTACCTTGAGAAGATAGTGCTGCCCTGGGTCAAGAGAGGGCCTGCTGGAAAACACTATGTCTGACATTAGGATTTTATATCGTGCCACACAACCAAGAGGACACAGTCATATTTGTAAGACAATTTCTGCACCCACATCACCCCTTTCATCTGGCTATCTAACTCCCTAGAGTGAAACCCTCGTGATTATTATGTGTGGGTGCAGTTGAAAGACTAACAAAACTCCTTTTAACAACAAAGACGAACTGAAGTCAAGAATTATGGCAGCATTGGCCAAATTAAACAAGGGGACCGTCCAGAAGAGTTGCAGGAGATTCGTCTGGAGGGCGTGATTGAAGCCAATGGCGATTTTATTGAATAAATCTACCCTTTAGTATTTCAAGATATTTTCTGCGTAATTTTGGTAAATATATTTGTTAAAATGTTATTTTCATTTTCGTAATTTAGAAGAAAATTTATCCATTGCACCCTCTCTCTCTGTGTGTATGCATATATATATATATATATATATATATATATATATATATATATATATGTATGTGTGTGTGTGTGTGTGTGTGTGTGTGTGTGTGTTCGTTTGTGTGTGCCATTTGTGGCACTTTGATTCCTAGTTGAGCCCTGTGAAAGCAAATATGCTTACCGAGGTTATTATTAGCTACTGTCACCTTCAAATTACTCCCGGTAAGTCTGTGGTGCCATTGCTGGAAGTATCCTAGGAACTATTTTTCTAGAATACCTTCCAGTAATGTAATCACGTGTTACTGGATCTCAGTGACTCGTTCTAATGCCAGGCCATCTTTTAAATTTAGAAATTGCCCAAATTGACAGAGATCTATCTTGTGAATGACGTGGATAGTCCATTTGTGAACTGGTTTTCTTAACCAGGAACTCCTAGACTCCGAACGCATCATGGACAAGAGAACTCTCATGGTGGAAAATCCACTTGTCAGACGAAACGTCTGAAAACTGTTTCAATAATTCCAAATGAATATTTACATCTCTTCTTACTTTTTCTCAATGTTCAGTATTTTTGATATTTTCCCATCTCGAATCTGTACTTTTATTGTTCGCTCCATCTTACTAATGTTTTTTTCGAAATATTATTCCAACCTCAGTAATCCCTGTTGGCTTAGTAGCTTTATGCCTTGCTTGGGATGAAACTATTAACAAAAAGTATTCTCAGCTGCCAATATTCTGAGAATGTCTTGGAACTTAGTGACTTGACATTAATATCCCACGATATATTTAGTAACTCAAATATTTCATAGTTGCTGTCTTGCGGTGTGTCATGTCGAAAGACCGGTTCTGTAACATCACCGAAGTTAAGAAACGTCGATCCTGGTCACTGTCTATAGGGGTGACTGTTTGGGAATACCAGGTGTTTTAACGTTGGATGTACGGATGGTGAAAAGTGCAACGAATGCCAATGTCAGTCGAGTTCGTTATATTCACAAAAGGTATGACGTCACTTCTTCTTCCCTGAGCTATGGGTTAAATAGTAGGATTTGTATCATTAAATCGGTATGATGTCTGAAATATTCATACAATCTAAAAAAAAATAATTTCGGGTTTTAAATAACCAGCAGAATTTTGATAAGCCACAGGAAAACAAATGAATTAATCCATACTTACTGTCAAACTATACTTCTAGTGATCAGATTTACGCGATCGAACTGGACATTTAGATATTTTTTCCTACAATTTAATTTTATCAAAGATCATTGAAATGTTTAGCAGTTCTAGTTCTTTATATGCACCGGCAGACGAATGAGGAACAATGCTGAGCCCGAAGAAATGCGTTTCCACAGAGGGATACTGAAAATTCCGTGTATGGAGCGAGTAAGCAATAATAAAGGCTTCAAGAAAATGGCAACAGAATGAACACATAATGAGAATCAGAAAAAAGGCAGCTGAAATTTCCATGGACATATAATTCGGAAGGAGGGCTCAGAAAACCTTATAAGCTTGTGTGAATGAATAACGCAAAGAAGGGATCCTAAGCAAAAGGAGAAACACTTTTAAGAATTACACAACAGAGATAGATAGATAGATAGATAGATAGATAGATAGATAGATAGTGAGAGAGAGAGAGAGAGAGAGAGAGATAGAGATAGATAGAGACATAGTGTGTATCATAGAGAGACATATAGATAGATAGATAGTGTGTATGAGAGATAGATAGATAGATAGATAGATAGTGTGTTTAGATAGATAGATAGATAGATAGATAGATAGATAGATAGATAGATAGATAGTGTGTGTATGAGAGAGAGGGACATGGGGATAGATAGATAGATAGATAGATAGATAGATAGATAGATAGATAGTGTGTGTATGAGAGAGAGAGACATATAGATAGATAGATAGATAGATAGATAGATAGATAGATAGATAGATAGATAGATAGATAGATAGATAGTGTGTGTAGAGAGAGAGAGATAGATAGATAGATAGATAGATAGATAGATAGATAGATAGATAGATAGATAGATAGATAAAACTGTCCCAAATCAGGAGAATTATTTTTTCGGTTTCATGCTATAGATTTCACGTATAACTTGAGGTAACTCCACCAAGAAATAAGGATTTTTTGTTCTATGAATATCTTTGAGGATGGTATTTTCCGGCTTTAATTTCAGAAAATTTTGGAATTTATTTCTTCTACACAGAATGAATCAAAAATATCAAAAGAATCTACAAGTGGGCTGTTAAATTAAAAGCAAAAATCACATGATACATGAAAAGGAATATTTTTTGAAACTTCACAAGACCTTTCTGGAAAATGTATTTTCGAAAATGTCAAGGAGACTAATAAAAATAATAATAATAATTAATATGAAATAATGACCGCTTTTTTCTTTGTATTTTTCTCCCCATATATATATATATATATATATATATATATATATATATATATATATATATTATAAAAATATATATATATAAATATTTATTTAAAAATTTATAACATAAATATGTTATAAAATCACTACAAAAATAGCCATTTTGTTTCAATATATATATATATATATATATATATATATATATATATATATATATATATATATATATATATCTATAATGAATACAGAATCTTTAAAAATACATCAACAGGTCAGGTTATAAATTTATTTCTGTGGACCTCACGTCCATCTCTTCAGACCAGTTTTTCCATTAATAAATGGAGTTCAATTTATTCAGTCACAAAGAAAAGAAAAAAGAAAAAAAGAAAAGAAAAGAGAATAGAAGGGAGAAAGAAAAAGTTGGGAAAAAATTTCAATATAAGTTTTTGTGGTGGGAAAGAGAAAGAGAGATAGAACATATGGAGGGGAGAGAGGATGAGAGAGATTGAGAGAGGGAAAGAAATGAAAGAATGAATTAAGCATAGTCGTCAGGTTGACCAAGAAAAGCCTTTTTTTTTCGGGCCTGGGTAGTTAGAAAACAGGGTGGGGGAAGGCAGTGATCATGTTCAGAATATATATATATTGAATTGTTTTGTCATTATACGCAGCGATAACATCATCATCATCGCATTATAACCTTGACTATTACAAATTAATATTAATAATAATGAAATTAAATTATTATTATTAATAATAATAATAATAATAATAATAATAATAATAATAATAATAATAACATAGCAGTACTATCTAAGAGAAACACACCCATAAAATTTATCGAGAAATTCTCCGAATACAAGGACCTGGAGATCAAGATTAACAGGATGTGAGGAATGAAGACTGAGACTCTACCAATAGTAATCCGAGCTCTGGTCTTCCTGAGAAAAGGAATGGACAATTTTACTAACAATATCCCAGGTAACATTCACATACAAGTTGCCCAGAAGATCGCCCTACTAGGAACATCCTAGGATCAAAAGTGCTATCAATTAAATGACAATTCTATCGGGCCTAAGGACTATAGTTTGGACTTGGGTCTACAGGATACAAAGCAGGAAACATGACATACACAAATCACAATAATAATAATAATAATAATAATAAACGGATTTAAAATTCCCTAACATTTTGGTGAATTTATACTTGAAATGTTGGCTTTTTTTATATGGGTACTAACATGCATACCTGAATGCATTCACGTTTTTTATACATTAGCATTTATGTCGTTTTGCCTACATCGGTTATAATCTTTAAATTATGAATTAATTTTCTTTTCTTTATCTATATTATTGTTATTATTATCGATATACTCACATATATATATATGTATGTGTGTATGTATATATATATATATATATATATATATATATATATCTTTGCATATTTTAGTTACTTAATATTGTCCTTTGTTTATCTCTTAATTAAATTAATATTTTTGATACGTATTTTTATAAATTTTAATTTAATTTTTTAACTATTATTTTTTATTTCAATTACTTTTTTTACTTTATGTTCTATCATTATATTGATGTCAAATATTATTAATATTACTATTATTATTATTTTATTATTATTATCAATTTGTAATTGCGACAGTTATAAATCGATGATGATAATTTCACTGCTTAAAATGACTAGACAATTAAAATGAATCTATTTTGAATATGATCATTATCTTCTGCTACGCTGTTTCTTAACTTGTCAAGTCCCGGAAGAAAAGGTCTTTTCTGGGTCACCCTGTCGTCTATGCCCAATTCCCTCTTTTCTTTCTTTCCCTCTCTCACACCTCTTTCATCTACCCTCCCTATATCTATCCCTCTTTCTTTTTTCCCCCCACAAAATCTTGTATTTGAATTTTTGTCCTTCTTTCATTTTTTTCTTTCTCCGTTTTAATATTAAAACTTTTTCCTTTTTCTATTTTCTGTCTTTTTTCTTCGTTTTTTTCTTTTTTCTTTTTTCCTTGTGTCTGAATAAATTGAACTTCATTTATTAATGTAAACTGGTTTGAAGAGATAGACGTGATGTCCACGAAATAAATTTATAACCTGACCTGATGGATTTTTTAGGATTCTGGATTCATTATTAAATTGCACTGTTCTTACATTGATGTCCTCCTTGGAAATATCTCTACTAATCATCAACTGATATTATATATATATATATATATGTGTGTGTGTGTGTGTGTGTGTGTGTGCGTGTGTGTGCGTGTGCGTGTGCGTGCGTTCGTGTTTAAAAAAGGATACAGAAATTCTGACAAAGAAATTTGGCAAATGGAAAACGTTTCATTGAAAATAGATCTGATTGAAAATAGATTTTTATTACGCGTTTCCCCTTTCTAGGTTTCATCAGATCCCAAAACGAAAGACAGAAATATGTGTATGTGCATTTTTATTGTTGTGGTAGGATCCACCTAATTTGCACAGTGGAGTACCGACCATATAAATATGGTTGGTACCGGGATGAGAGGGAGGAATCAAGAGATTCAACCAGAGACTCTGCCCGACTGCGACTCAGTCAACACATTCTCCAGGAACGGTCTTACCAGGAATATACAAAAGACTATATGTAAATATTGTGTACACTTTCTTGTTTCAATACATTTTGTTCTAAGTACATTTTGTGTTGCATTATTATTCCATGCATTAGTCAAGTTTCAACATTTATGTATTCTTAAATAATAACTCAAGAGTCGTTTTTCCCTAAGCTGGTGATTCTCGTGATTAAAGAAGAATGATAATAAGTAACTTTTAAAAACAGCCATTAATATCTATTCTCTATTTTTTCTTTCCAATTCTTAGTTCATATCGAAAGTTGTTAATATATTTTCATAGCTTTTTATGTATCGAATTAAAGGCAAATCCTCATTTCATTTTCAGAATGGCTCGAAAGCAAGAAAATTGTTTAGCATTTTCTGAAATGAATCTAAGGCAAATCCTCATACAATTCTTCAGAATGGGTTCGAAGTAAAAGATTTATGCTTATTGGTTTATCAGTGTTTTCTGTGTCGACAATATATGTTTTTTTTTTTAAAATAAGAGACAGAAATCCCGACAAAATGTTTAAGAAATCTGACAAATGAAAAACGTATCCTATTAAAACATCCTATAAAGTCAAGATACGTTGTCAGCCAGACAACTGTATTATTTAATTTAAATCTAAAAAGTGAATAGATGAATCCATTGCCATGATCCAAAGTGTCGAAGTGCGAAAAGGAACAAAAATAAGCTTGACTGGATTTTGAACTCAGAACTCATCGATGTTAACTATCGATTCACCCTCTCTAACTCTAACATAGTTTAGTATTATTATCATCTTTGATTTCTGGCGTTTACACATTTCTTTCCGGGTCCCGCCCAGGGACCTAAGGTTAGAAATGGCAGCATGACACTTTCCACTGACAAAAAAAAGAAATTAGATAAAGCCCTTCGTAAAATGTGGGTTGTACTTGTCAGAACAATTTTTTGTATCTACTTGAGGCATGGACTTCCAGGAATCCCTTCAATTAGTCTACTGCAATCTTTTCCAACCAGTCCTAGGGCTCCAACTACAACAGGGATTGTTGATGTTCCCATATGCCACATTTTTGAGATTTCTATTTCAAGGTCCTTGTATTTTGACAACTTTTTGAATATCTTCAAAGATACATTGCAGTCAGCAGGGACTGCCATATCAATAAGGAGGCATCGTTTTTGTTTGTGGTCTTTAATAACAATATCTGGCCGGTTGGCCTTGATTGTTCTGTCAGTGTGTATTGTGTAGTCCCATAGAATTGTAACAGGTCCTATCTCCGTAACCGGGTCTGGGTGGTGTTCATACCATTTTCTTTCAGTTTTCTTCCCGTAGAAGCTGCAGATTTTCCAGTGCAGATATTATTATTATTATTATTATTATTAATTATTATTATTATTTCCTTTGATGTCTGGTATGTACTCATTTCGTTCCGGGTGCCGACCAGAGACCTAAGGTCAAAAATGGCTTCATGACATTTTCCACTGAGCAAATTTGAAAATAAAAATGACATATTTTACATAGGTAAAGCCCTTTGGAAGGTGTCGGTTGTAATTGTAAGTACGAGTTTTTTGTATTATTATTACTATTATTATTATTATTATCCTCCCCCTCCTCCTCCTTCTTTCTTCTTCTTCTTTTTTTGTGTCATGTGCTTTCAGTACGCTCTATCGATAATTTACTGTCTTTTGTTGCTCTAACTCAGTTTTGATCTTTTACCATCTCTTTGTCCATTCTGTGTCATACATTCGCAAAAATTGCAAGTAGGTTACTCGCTATTTCCCTATTTGTCTCTCTTCGCAGGAGTAATGCCTATGAATATTATATTCTCTAATCCGTTTTTCTCATTAGGTGTCCATGATTTTAGCTGTCTCTTTCTGATTGTTAACATAAGTTTCCTTGCCGTTCTTATTTTCCTTAAAACTTCCTCATCACGCAAATGTTCTCTCAATTACATTTCCGGTAGAACCAAATCGGTGACGTTGTAAGTCTCTTTTACGTCTGCGTTGAAATTTTTCAGTGTTCACTGCCATATATGAGAGTAAATATTGCAGAACAGTTCAACAGTTTTATATTTTAGTTTCTAACGAGATTTTCCGATGTCTTAGTACACAGCTTAGTTTCTGGAATACATATTTCCTTATTCTTATACTGTATTCAGATTTCCGTTGCCTCTTACGACTGTCCAGACAATTGAATTTCCGTACTTGATTGAATATGACGTCTCAGTCCATAGATCAAACTTCATGTCGCTTTCTGACAACCACTCAGTATGTATTTGGAAAGTGAATAGTTAGTCCTTTCTTCTTGCTTTCCGTTAGAAACTCGTCTAAGCCATTTACGTATACGCTACCCTTATTGTCTGTCTTATCAGTATGATCAAGCTGGTGTTTCAACGTGATGTGGCCGTAAGCCATATCACGTTGAAGCACCAGTTCCCGCACAATCAACGTAGTTAAGAAAAGTCGAGCCTGGTCAGTACCTAGACGGGTGACCGTTTGGGAATACCAGGTGCTGTAAGCTTGGATGTTCGGGTGGTTTAATGGGTGATGGCTAGAAATAGTTAATGAAAGAGCCGAGTTCACGTTGCGTTCTTTATGTTTACTTACGCGCAAATAATTTTTGGAAATGTATGAACCAACCTCTTCTATCTCTCCATCTACGGATTAATTAGTGAGACTTGTATCACTAAAGCATTATCTTATAAATATTTTTTAGCTTAAATAACATGCAATGGGTTGATAAGAAAACGAGTCAGTCAATCTGATTTTTTTCTGTCTTTCTTTTTTTTTAACTAAATGTTGGGGCCTATGTTGATATAAAAGGTGTAAGTCTTGTATTATTAATCCACTATTCTGTTGCCATCCTTATCCCACCTAGATCAATAGACAAGAAATGGAATAAATTTGTTACTTAAAGCGCATGCGTGACTTTTTTTGTCAATCGTTTTTTATATTACGTCACGTGGTAAGTTTTATCTCCCCTTGTTAGGATCGTTTCAAATGCATTTCGACGCGTAGATCGATTTATATCATTGTCACTTCGGATTCATTCGATTCTGCCGTCGCCGAGGAAACAGTATTTCCATCGGCAAATCTTTTGCTTTTGGCTGCAAAATTATTTTCCCCGAACAACTATTCAGGATTTTCAATGCATCGGGTGGCTATACGCCTCTTGGGTGAGATTTTAAATATCTGCACATATTGTCTTCCCCCCTCCGAATGGAATTTATGATTTTTTTCCCCTATCCTTATGTTCTCTGCCATATTTTCTTTCACGTTCATGGTTGTAAATTGTGGATGCAATCTTTTATAACCGCCCTCAATTCGTTTCACTTTTCTTGTTCCTTCTCTCTATTTTTTTTCTAGGGGTGGAGGATTTCTATTTGAATACGCACAACACCTAATTATCCCTAGCCAGCGAATTCAAACCATGAGAAAGCTAATCCGTGTCTTTGTTTTTCAAAGTTTTCACTCCAGGTTTTTCTCAACGAAAAATCGAAACGTATCGGTATCCACCATCGATTTTATTTTCTGCTTTTAAAGAATTGCTAAAACCTTGAAATTTTCTATTGCGCATTTGTGGCAGGAAATTTTACGAAAAATGATAATGTGCAAGCAGCTTAAAACTTGAATAAACTGTTTGGGCAAATAAAATGATTCAGAGAAATTTATCCCAGTGACATTTACACATACCCCCCACACACACATATCTCTATCTATAAAAGGCAGGATGTGTGTGTGTGTAACGAATACACAGCCGCAATTTTCGACGGATTTGCACCAAAATTTACATGCACATGCTCCAAGTTAGTGGGAAGGCCAAGACCGACATCGATAGTGGAAAAAATCGATTTTTTCATGCTTCTACAGCAGTTTTCATGTAGTTTGCGGCCATTTTCTACTGACTAGAGAGAGAGCCTACAGCTGGCTGCCACGAATAGGCAGGAAGATTGTATTGGCCAGCATGAGAGCCACAGCTGACTGACACGAATGTTAACTAGCATGCTAGCATGCAAATGAATGCATTCGTCACAAGTGGGAAAAATTTAAATCTGCATGGCACTTTACTCCAATTGGCTCATTCGCTCGCTTAAACTCAACGTTGATTCTGATTCTGCAGAACTGGGTTGGGTGTGAAAAGTATTTGTTGTTAACATTTTTTTTCATTCGTTTTTTCCAGTTACGAGTCTTTTTTTTTAAAGCTGATCGTTTTGTATTCATTTTGTTTAGTTCTTTTTCGTAACAGATTTAATGTTTAGTATAGAGCTTAGAAAAAATTCGCAGTGTGAGATAGGCAAGAAGTAAGGCGTGTAGCAACGTCAGCACGGCAAAGGGCATTCCTTTAAAGGCAAGGAAGGGCAAAAATATTTTAAGTCAAGTGATAGCGATTGCTGTATGAGTCGTACGATTTTTGAATCAAGCACGGGCAACGCCGGGCCATGCTGCTAGTATATATATATATAAAATAAAAACAGAAAATCTATTCCATGCTCATATATATGTACACATGTATACGCGTATACGCATATACGCACATACGTACACATGCATGCACACACACACACACACACACACATAAATATATATATATATATATATATATATATATATATATATATAGGAAAGCCAACCTCGAGGCGTGTTGATGATTTACCAAGTGTGACAATCCCAGCCTCCCATGACACAGACGTTGGACACAAGTTCCCTTACTTTGCTACAAGAGGGTGGGTAACAAGTGCTCGATCACCTTCCTATGCTCCTTGCAAAGAGGAAGTACAGTCAGTCGGTAAAGGATGAGAGGAAAGAGGTAAATGTCACACACCTAAGCTCTACCTTTCAAGGGCAACCTCCTTCGGAACTCAGTCCGGACCGACGCTCCGACCTTTGTCTGTACTTCTGACGAATTTTTCTCCAGCTGGACATTGGGTTCGAAGCACACTCCAAGAATGTAGAGAGAACCGTCCGCCCAACCAAATGGCCTCAGAAGAGAAACCCCCTTCCTAGCACCTAACCGCAAGTCGGAAGACTTGTAACGGCTAATCTTAGCCCCTGTGACCTTTGCGTGCTGTTCAAGCGTCGTCTGTACCATCTCAATGTCGCTGCGAGACGACACGAAAATGGATACGTCATCGGCGTACGCAGAAACCCTGGTTACATTATTATTTGAAAATAATAATGTAACTTTCATTAGCATTTATTTTTTAAATAAAGCGTTAAGAGGTCATTTGATAAAAATCGCCTGAGGATGCCGTAAGGTAGAAACCAATGTAGCGGATTCAATTGATCTCCTGATTTGATTTTATATATATATATATATATATATATATATATATATATATATACCCAAACACCTATATATACAAAGATACATGTACATGTACATCTGCATCTGCTATAAAAACATATATATATATATATATATATATATATATATATATATATATATATAAATAAATACTAGCAGTAGAGCCCGGCGTTGCCCGGGGATATAACAGTAAGAGATAGATCAAGTATCCACCATCATAAAGACTGAAAAATAAAATTGACAAACATTATTGTTTAAGGTTGACGGACATGCATGTCTTAATTAGTTTTTTTTTTTTTACGAATTGGTCAAACCTATACAAAAACATTGTTTTCAATCGTTATGAGTCTACTGATTGAATAGAATTTTATTATAAACAATTGTCTTGAAAATGGAATTTTTAAAGCATTCTGAATGTAAAAATAAAGAAAAAAGTGTGCAAGACAATAAGAAACACTACATGCCAAAAAAAAAGTGAAGTTTTGTTGAAATCGGTTGTAAAATGTAGGTAGCCTTTCTGTAATCTTTTAGTTTTACAATTTATGATTTTTACTTATTGAATACAGTAAAAAAATGCATATTTTGCTTGTGGTGATTCATAATTAGAATTCTGATTTGAATATATTTTTCACTCGTTGTTTCTAATACAAAAAATATTAACTTTATTTGGGTTTATTAATTATGATCTAACAAATCTTATTCATTTAGTAGCCTCCTCTGTAATATATAATAATCTTTTACAATTCATGATTTTTACTTATTGAATACAGTAAAAAAATTGGACACCATGTGTATTTAAAGTAGTTTCCCGTTCCGGTTATTATTTTTAGTTAGGACTTGTGTATGTTTAGATTTCATTATCTTTCCCTAAAGATAAAGAATTTATTCCGATGTTTGTATTCGTACAATCAGTAGAGATCGTTAGATTATTGTTTAAGGTTGACGGACACGCATGTCTTAATTATTTTTTTTTTATTTTTATTTTTTACGAATTGGTCAAACCCAAACTCAAACAAAAACATTGTTTTCAATCGTTATGAGTCTACTGATTGAATAGAATTTTATTATAAATAATTGTCTTGTAAATGGAATTTTTAAAGCATTCTGAATGTTAAAAAATAAAAAAAAAAAGTGTGCAAGAGAATAAGAAACACTACCAAAAAAAAAAAAAAAAAAAGTGAAGTTTTGTTTTATCGGCTGAAAAATATAGGAAATCCGCTCCCATATTTAAAGTAACCCCCATACACAAACAAACCGATGTGAGTTGTCCCCCTTCCATTTTCACGATGTCTCTTAATCGTGTTTTCAAATTGATTTTGTGCAAAAACAATTATATTTTTCCCATTTTTGGCGCTGTTAGAACCACCACAAGGTAATTTTATGTAGTCCTATGAAGTTTTGTTGAAATCGGTTGAAAAATGTAGGAAATCCGATCCAATATATAAACGTTACAGACACACACACACACACACACACACAATCTGCGTTTTATAATAAGTAAGATATATATATATATATATATATATATATATATATATGTGTGTGTGTACAATGGGTAGCAAAAGTATTTAACACATTGGTTTTTCTTACATATCTCAAAAAATAACATCAATTTCAACTAAACTTATAGGAAATATTTAAACGAACATTGTCCATCAAAACATAGAAGGAAAATTTAAAACCACTGTTTTGAGAGTTCATTCTGTAGTTATAGCTAAAGACCCATCACACACACACACACACACACACACACACACACACACACACACACACATATATATATATATATATATATATATATATATATATATATATGCACATACAACTTACTATAAATTCAATGTATATATTTAATCTGTAAATAATACAAAAGTAACATAACAACATCACATATATACATATACACATAACTACGATTCATGTAATTGCAAATACATATATATGAATAGGTGCTCCCAAAGAACATTTAATATATTCAATAAGCAATATGATTTGCTGTATTTGAAAACTAAGTTAAATTGATTGGAAGATTTTTTTGTTGAAGTCGGTAAAAAATCGTTCAATACAGCCATCTATCAGCACAATGGAATTCTCTTTGCTAAAATGTTTAACAAATAAAATATATTGTTCCGAAACTTTATTTAAGATTTAATTAATCTGATTTGAAACAATTATTACTTACTTTTACTTTAAAATACAGCAGAAATGTATTTTTAACACACGGGTAGGTGTTTTTATGAGGTGCTGAATGACACCGTGACAGCTTTAATTTTGAATCTGGGTCTTTTAATGTCCTAACACTTTCTAGGTTTCTTTCACCCTCTGTCACACGTTGCGCTTTAGTGGCTTTATCTCCTTACTTAACGTGAAATGTTTTTGCAAATATAAATAAGTGCAACAAATTATTTATGATAATACAAGAACAGACTCGATTGTGTTGGAAGAGTGATTCACTGAGAACAATGGCAGCAAATGTATTATATCCACACCCCGCAATAAATATCAATCTCTACGAAGGTATAATTTCATGTAAATGGTTATTAGAATTTTTTCAATAAGTTTGTCTTATTTTCTTTTGTCATTGCAGAACAAGAAAACTTCATGTCCTCTTGAATTGTTCTCTTGTTCAAAATATCATAATGAAAATATGCATTTTAATCGTTTATGCAATACGTTGCATTACCGAAGTAGACACATATATTATTATATATATATAATTAATTGTCTGTTTAGGCAGCATCCCTCTTTCATACAAGTTTCATTGAAAACGACTGACAAGGTACTGCGGTTAAGTTTTTTTTATTTAATTTTTCTCTTATTCTTATAATTTTCTTCATTTTTGGACGCAAATTATGTAGAAATTGCCCAAATATTTTGTATGCCCGCTTGCTTCCGGCTACACTTTATCTAGGATAATTTTCTCTTTACTTTTACTTGAATATATGGATTGTTTTATTATCTATCTAGAGTTATATGAATGTTTTACTTTCCAAACACGGTCATCATATTCATAGTTGATATTATTGAGTATTTTCGTTTTTTATTATTTCCGCCTCGTTTTTTTTTTACATGTAGATGAAGCTATTAAATTTACATTATCAACAAGTATGTTGTGGATAGAGTTTGGTAGGTCTCCATTGTGCATTTAAATGAAATCTGATTGATCTATGGTTAGACTGAGTTAACGTGAATCTTCTTGCTATGGATGTTGTGGTATATCCAATATAATTATTTATGAAATTGGCTTGATCAGGAACACGGTTCTTTAAGGAACATGTGAATTCCTTTTAAATGAAACATACACAAAACACACACACACACATATATATATATATATATATATATATATATATATATATATATGCGTGAAAATACCCTTCTTCAGGTTATGAAGATTGTATTTAAACGAAACAGAAACAGCCGCTGTGTGTTGACCTTAAATTTATCACATATATATATATATATATATATATATATATATATATATATATATATATATATATATATATATATTATCAGTTCAAAACTTATTTTAGTGGATACACTTATTTGAATAGAAGCTCTGTTTATGTATTCAACAGTATTTTTTCCTACCGGCATGAATGTTCGCGAAATCTTATTAAAGAGATATTGCGGTCTCCCTCGTTATAGATCTCCCGAAATGCTTTCATATCTCCACTGTTTCGTATCCAAATGTTTCTAAGGGAAGTAATGGATTTTTATTAAGCTAAAAAAGAGCGCAAATCTTCTTTAAGAAGATTTATCTGACATTCAGGCCGGGAAACGAAAATAAATATATATACGGTTTTATAAATAAGCGGGGCGTCTGCTCAAATATGACGATCCGCTAAAAATAACGTTTAATATGATAAAAAATCTGACAGATTAATAAAAATAGCATTATTTCTAAATATATTTGAAAGCCTTTGAATTCAAATGAAGATAATTACATATTAATAAATGGAAAAAAAAACTGTTGTTCGATTCCACGTACTTTAGACCATCCAGCCACGAGGTGCCTAAATGAACAAGCAAAGATGAATAATGCCTTATAAACACAAATCTTTCTCAGTCTCCCAAAATATACATATATGCTTAGTTTCGTATCCAAACAATGCAATTTCTAAAGAAGTGATTTTTTTGTTATAAAGATATCCACTAAAATGTAATAAAATCTCTCAGAGTAATAAATAAACATCCATCACTTCATTATATATATATATATATATATATATATATATATATATATATATATATATATATATATAAATTTTATATTATATTTCTATTGCATCGTCATGAGAACCTACGAGCCTGAAATATGCAATTCGCACATTTTCTTTGTAGTAGACTTTTGGTTACATGGTAAATATTACTTACACACACACACACACACACACACACACACATATATATATATATATATATATATATATATATATATATATATATGTATATATTATGAAATTAAAAACACCAAAGATTAAGATAATAATTAATTTTTGCTATCACAACAAATCTAGCAAAAAATGAAAACTTATTCGTTAGTGTAAAAAAATAAAACATAAGTATCTGCTCCGTTTTGTATGCTAATGTAAACAAAGCAATTTCTAAAGAAGTGATGGACTTTTATCTATTAATCTGACAGATTTTATTATTTAAATATTATTTTTGGTGAATACCAATATCTGAGGAGGCACTCAGTTTATTTCTTAAACAGTTTATTTATTTATTTTTCTCTACTGGCCTGAATATTGGAGAAATTCTTATTAAAGAAAAATATGAACTCTCTGGCAGGCTTATTAAAAAATGCATATTACATGTAAAAATGGATAGATATTTTATACATCTGTGTGACAATGAATACAAGCAATCATCCTTGGAGACATAAAAGTATATTTTATCTTATATAAACGGATCGTCTTCTGAAACACGAATATCCGCTAAAAATAACGTTTAAAGTGATAAAAAAATCTGTCGGATTAATAAAAATCCATTATTCTTTTAGAAAAATTGCTTTGCCTGAAAAATCGTTTCATCGTTATTTACCCTTCATTTATATATTTTCGTAATCTTCTGTTTATCCTCTTCTAGATTTTTATAATGGTGATCGGTTACCAACTTCACCGGTGTTACTATAGCAACAGTTTGGGGCACCTCGAGGCAGTGTAATGGTTAGCAAGCTTCTCTCGCTAGAACAATTAGTAGTGAGTTCGATCCTCACTGGGTGTCCCATACTTTCAGCCTTGTGCCACATCTAAGCTACGCTTGGAAAATCATTATTATAGCAACAGTAATTGACATTTAATTTTTTCATGTTAAGCAGTTTTTCTAACAGCGGCGATCTGAAAAGTTTTTTCTAAATTAAATGTAATAACATTTTCGCCACATAACACCTTTCATTGCCTTTATCTTTCGGAATTTTAATTTTTTTTTCTTTCAAATTTAATGCAAGCATTTTGCTTACTTTCCACTTTGATATTTTCATAGCAGCTTTTTTAAATACTTTTTCGTTCGCTGCATTCGAAGAAAATCATCGTTGTACTGATTTATCGATATGTTTGAAGATGTCATCCAAGTACGACATACGACCGACTGAGGTCGAGTCGAAAAACAGTTTTGAGTTGAAACAATAACAATTATTAGAATAGAGGTCTCTCTCTCTCTCTCTCTCTCTCTCTCTCTCTCATTTCATTTTTCTGGAAAAATAAAAAATTGCAAGAAAGAAAAATAATGCAAAATGTTAAAAGTTGACGACAAATGTGAAATATGACCTGTACTTAGCAGAATTGATAATATTGCAAAAAATGAGCACTGACTGGTCAAATAGAAATTTTCCAAGCGCAGCTTAGATGCGGCCCAAGCCTGAAAATATGGGACACTCAGTGAAGACCGAACTCACTAATAAGTCGTAATTGTTCAAGCGAGACAAGCTTGCTAACCATTACACAAGCTCAAGTTACCCAAAGTGATTTTATAAGCGTAGCTCAGGTGCGCCAGAAAGGCCGAAAGTATAGGACAACCAGTGAGATTCGAACTTACTATTCAGTCGCAATTGAGCTAGAGAGACAAGCTTGCTAACCATTACACCACCCGGAGGTACCCAAACGGACTGGTCAAATAAAAGCTGTATGCTCTTAGCAGAATGTAAATGCGAAAAAAATACATAAAAATCTCAAACTATGGGTAACAGCAGCTAAGTAAAATTTCAACGTTTAAATATTCAGTGTTTATAGTTTATGAATTGTACCAACTAAAATGAGTTCTAATTAATTATTAATTCCCACCTGAAGATTTACATAAAGGCATGAAACCACGAGTAGTGGAGAAGGTACGTAGCAACACAAACTATTTTCTTATATTGGGTTGTCCAGAAAGTTCATGCCTATTTTTAGCTGTTGTTGTTCAAACACGTTACGTCAAATTTATCGATTAGCGCACACTTCAAACTATCTCTTGAGAAAGAAGCTTTAAAATTACTTAATTCGTGTCAATATTTTATCCCTATAAAAATGGAAGATTATAAAGTCCATTTTAGACATTTGATGATTTTTTACCGTAAAGGCATAAACGGCTCGAAAGCAATTAAAAATATTTTCTGTGTACGGTGAAGATGCTTTAGCTGAGAGAATTGTAGGAAGTGGTTCGCGAAGTTTAGAGTGAGTAATTGTAGCCTTACTGATAAAGAACGCATAGGCTCCCCCCCGCCACTGCAATAATGATGACGACCATTTCAAGATATTGTTTAAGAATAACTGGCATTGAACGAAGCTGGAATTAGCAGTAACACTAAATTTATCAAAATCTGCCATCTATGAGCACTTAGGGATGCTTGGATACTACGATGTTTGTACCACATGATCGGAGAGAAAAGAATATTTGAATCGCATTTCATCTGTGATTTGATGCATAAACGCAATGAAAATGAACGCTTTTTGAAGTAAATTGTGACGGGTGATGACAAATGGATCGTTTGCAACAATGTTCAGCGAAAAAGTTCCTGGGGAAGGCGACATGAGCCAACTTTGACAACCTCAAAAGCAGGTATTCATCCAAAAGAATGTCATGCCGTTTATATATATATATATATATATATATATATATATATATATATATATATAAATTCATTTATATATTTAAATCTATATCTATATATATATATATAGATATATATATATATAATATATATATATATATATATATATATATAAATTCATTTATATATTTAAATCTATATCTATATCTATATATATATATATATAGATATATATATATATAAATATATATATATATATATATATATATATATATATATATATATATATATATAAATTATTTACATTATTCGGACTATTGTCCTCATCTTTGTCGCCACATTTATTACAACGTTTCGGCCGTTGTACGCTCAGGCCTTCTTCAAGTGGTTGGAATGTTGAACTGAACCCTTTATTTTCGCTGACTGGGGTAGACTATATTTAGTCGTCCCCCCACGAGGGCGTCATGTGGCACAAGGCCTTTTTAACGTGGGCATTTACGCCATTAGGCTCGGCCAAAAAATAGCCCAGTTGAACCCGTATAAACGGGTTCAGGGCCGGATTTACCTCCCAAAAGAAAACTCCGCCTTCCGGCGTAGCCTCCTTCAGGTTCCTCTCCGTCCGTCGACAGAGAGTTGAACCATCGCTCAGAAAGTGAGCGACAGACACTGGGGTAGACTGTTCTAGTTCCACGTGCCATGTCTAATGGATGTCATTAATCAGTTATCTCCTGTTAATTTCCCTCTCCAAACTTTGCTTGGTCATCGATGCAATTCATGGCTGAGACGGACGAACGAGGCTTTGCCGCAGGGCAAAGTTTCGCCAAGGGATGTAGACAGGCCCTGAATCCGTTTATGTGGGTTCTAGGGAAATAATTTTTTTACCGAGCCTCCAGGGTCAGAGAATCCACGGTAAACTCGGTCTTCTGCCACATACATCCCTCGTGGGGTGGGGTGGGGGTTCTGTTAAATATAACAGTCGAGTAGATTGAACACTTGTCAACCGTCACTCACTCACTAGACGTATAATACTCTTCTGCTGTACTTACTGTTTAATATCTGATATATCTGCAACTCTGGTTTTTGTTATTTCTTAGACATTTACTTGTTCACAACAAATATATATATATATATATATATATATATATATATATATATATATACATGTATGTATATATACTATGAAATGGACTAAATCCGGCAATTATATCTATATAGTCTATTTTTTTTTATTTTGTTTTTGTTCATACGTTATTTTATAGATACAAATATTTAAGTAAACGCTGTTTATAATAAACAGTATTAATTATATTTATCGGTCTGAATATCCGAGAAATTTCACAGAAAAAGTTTAAAAACAGTAATTTTCTGTTTTTAAACCACAAACTTCACGTGGTTCATTTAATATCTGCTCGATTCTTATTTTAACGCTTCCGCTGTATCTAAATGGTATATCCCATCTGGCTATATGGCGGTTTAGTGAAAGATAGAGGTTCAATTCCTGTCGGAGGACACATATTATCTGTGATGCTTCTCGGACATTCAGGCTTGTAAATGTTGTTAATACTGTTTATTATAAACTGAGGATTTACTTAAATCTTCGTATCTATAAAAATAACATATAAACAATATATATATTTATTAAAGACATTTTCATGTTTAACGTTGTTATTTATAGATACAAGTATTTAAGCAAATGCTCTGTTTATGATAAACAGTATTAAATAACATTTACCGGCCTGAATGTCGGAGAAATTTTCATAGAAAAATTCGTTCTTTATTCGTTCTTTGGAACCGTCATATACGCTGACGTGCCTTAACCGTCTCGGCCACAAAAAAACCTTACGGTAGACGTATATGACGGTTCCGTATAGGATGCAGGTTCGAATCCTGTCAAAGAACGAATATTTTCTATGAAAATTTCTCGGACATTCAGGCCGGTAAATGTTATTTAATACTGTTTATCATAAACAGAGCATTTGCTTAAATACTTGTATCTATAAATAACAACGTTAAACATAAAAATGTCTTTAATAAATAAATTGTCGGACCTTGTCCATTTCTTAACATATATATATATATACACTTAATAATAAATATAATTTTTTCCGGGCTGCTTTATTTTGACAGTGAGTTTCGTGCACGCGGCAATCTTTAGGCACTGAGACAAACCTAACCTGACCGTTGTAAAATTTAAATGTTAATATTAATAACTTTCCGTTAAGGCAGTGGAGAAGTCCATTTAATTTTTTTTTTTTTAATTATCTTCCAAGGACCTTGTTGGTTTTATGGCTGGAGATCGTGAACCCTTCCGCCAATAACCAACAATTTGTTTGAACTTGTTAGAGATAACCGTTGCACAACAGTCTGATAAAACAGCGTCTGACAATGACGTACGTACGAAACAGAGGTGGATTAATGAATTACTCCACACGAAAAAAAACTGTGTTGTCTACCCAGCTCTTTTGGGGTTCTCTTGGGTGACGGCGTCGGTTCACTCATATTGACGTTGCCTTCTCCCTCTCTCACAGCCGGTGATCACTAGTTGGTTTTCGTTCAGAGATAAAAAGAGAACTTTAACAAAGGGATTTTAAACTTATGTCGTTTTATTTGCCACGTCGACGTGTACATTTATCGCTCTCTCTCTCACCTCACTGGAAAGCCGCTTCCCAGACACGAAGAAAGACGTCTATATTCTTCGACGTCTAAGGTCATTTACCTTACTTCCCCGTTTTAATGCGGAGTTAAAACCGAGCCCGTGGTCTCGGGCAAAAATTCTCCGTAGACCCCGTAAAAATGGGGTCGGGTAGCTGTCTAACTCAACAGACGAGACTCTGTCCTTCAGCATAGACTCGTCTGGGTTCCTCTCTGTCCGAAGGCAAAGATTTCGACCAGCTTATCTGGAGACGAATCTCCAACTAATTGCCAAAGCAAGTCCGCAAAAAAAAAAAAAAGAAGAAATCGACCAAGACAAGACTCGAAATCTTCTGATTCAAAGTCAGACGTCTTGTTCATTAGGCCACGCAGGTAAACGACAGTGATTTTCCAAGCGTAGCTTAGATGTGGCACAAGGCCGAACGTATGAGGATCGAATTCGCTACTCAGTCGTAATTGTTCTAGCGAGACACGCTTGCTAACCATTTCACCAACTCTTCGACGTGTAAGATCCGACTCCATGAAATCTCTTTATATATCATTCCCACGCTAGTTTTAGCCAATCAAAATCGACTTCCTTTGTTTTCCTCTATCTGACCTCAAAGGTCAAAACGAGGAAGTCAAAGTAGAAATACAATTCTCTAAAAAATAATAGTCTGCTATATTATTATTTAACAATTGCACCAACTGACATTCATCGACGCTTGTTGAACTGTTAAGGAGGACAGACAGTGGATCTGATCACAGTAAATTGTTTCATCAATAGGGATACTGATTAATGTAACAAAATCCTCATTATGGGCGTTTCTTCATAACTGTCACCCCCTAAAAAAGACCGCCTTGAAGATGCAGAGATAATGATGGTGACTATGTGGAAAATAGTATCTGTAGCTAAAAGCTTTCTCTATCCAACGCTGTTATTATTTTCCTTGTAGCTGTTATATTTTATGTGGAAATAAGTAAGATACTTTACTCTTGTACCATCTCGGGTAAATATTGTGTGGTTATTATTTTCTCATCGACAGGTTTCAACCAGACTTCTGGTTATTGTCAACACCCTGGAGTTCTTTGGTCGTGTACGTTTCTCACATATTCATAGCGTTTTAAAATTGCTACACTGTTATGTGTTATATTGACATCACGTCCCAGGAAATTTCAATGCGAAACTTAACTGAAATAAATGTATGTTACTTATTAAATAAAGGAAGGAAATTGAATAAAGGAAGAAAAAAAAACTGTTAAAGAAACGGCTGGGGCATTAGATAAGAAGGAAAAGAAGGAAAGGAAAAAGAGAGTGAAAATGAAAAAAAAGAAAGAAAGAAAGGAGGTACAATTTGGAAAGAGAAAAAGTAGGATTGTCAAAAGGAGGAAAGAAAAAAAAAATAAAATGAATTAATGTCTGACCAAACAAGGAAAATAGAAAGGAAATATGAGATCGAAAAATAAAATAATTAAAAACGATAAAGAAATGTAAATTCGGTTTTTCCCTAACACGAAATTGATTTAAACAAGATGTAAAATGAAACACTGCCCGTGTTTTTTTTTTTTTTTAAAATCAAATCAAACACAGTAAAAAAAAAAGGGAAAATAATAATAATAATTTAGACGCCTTGAAATGCTACGAAGCAAAGAAAAGCAAGCACTAAAAAATAAATAAAACCCCCAAATTTTATTGATTGCTTTGAAACAAATAACGACAAAGCAATTAGGCAAAGTTGCGGAGTGAACAACCAAGCCATAGCGCGAAACGAACCCATCGAAGTTATTCCAAATTCCGTTAATTGGAAGCTAGTTAACGCCTAATCAGGTGCGCCGGCGGATATTCCTTGTATAAATTCAACTTTTCATTGGAAGGCGCATTCGAGGCGCACTCGGCGAAGATCCTATGGCTTGCAAGATCAGGTAAGTGATTTACAAGTAATGCCTTTCTCTTTCTCTCTCTCTCTCTCTCTCTGTGCGCGCGTGTGATTTATTTATGCCTGGAATGTTATTTCGCAATTTTGAGCCTAAAGTTTTCTCTTTGGTGGGATGTTTTACTTTTCTATCTGGTTTTAATTTTAGGGGCAGTGGTTTTCACATAGCATTTATCAGTTTCACGTTTGCGTCCAAAGTTTTTATGATTGATTGATTCGTTTTCTACGGCTTATCAACCACTTTCAAGTTATTTAAAGACAAAAAATTGTGATTGTGGTTATGCCTGGATATGATATTTTTTATTTGTTTTAGTCTGGCCTAAAGTTTTCTAGTGTTTTGGTGGGATGTTTTACTTTTTAGTTTTTCATCTGGGAGTTATTTTTTGCGTTTAGGGCACTGTTTTTTTTCAGGTTTGATTTATTTTTTTTATGGCATTTCAACCGTTATTTGCGTCCAAAATTTTTAGGATTTTATGAATAGAATTGTATTCTTTGGTTGATTGGTTTGATTTATTTTGTTTTTACGGCATTACCTCAATGGGTTATTTAACCACAAAATTTTTAGGATTTCGTATGAATAGAATATTATTCTTTGGTTTAAATTTTGTTTTACGGCATATCAACCTCAATGGGTTATTTAAAAAAAATTTTTAGGATAGATTGAATAGAAGAATATGATTTTTTAGATTGGTTTGGTTTATTTTGTTTTAGCATATCAACCCAATGGGTTATTTAATGCCAACAAAATTTTTAGGAAGTATTTAATTTAGATTGGTTTGATTTATTTTGTTTTACGGCATATAAACCTCAATGGGTTATTTCTTGACAAAATTTTTTAGATTCGTATGAATAGAATATGTATTCTTTGGTTTAGATTGGTTTGATTTATTTTGTTTTACGGCATATCAACTCAATGGGTTATTTAATAACCAAATTTTAGGATAGATTCGTATGAATAGAATATGTATTCTTTGGTTTAGATTGGTTTGGTTTATTTTATTTTACGGCATATCAACCTCAATGGGAGTTTTTATGTATTCTTTTTTAGATTGGTTTGGTTTTTACGGTCAATGGGTTATTTTGACAAATTTTTAGGATTTTATGTATTCTTTGGCATATCAACCTCAATGGGTTATTTAATGCCAACAAAATTTTTAGGATAGATTCGTATGAATAGAATATGTATTCTTTGGTTTAGATTGGTTTGGTTTATTTTGTTTTACGGCATATCAACCTCAATGGGTTATTTAAAGCCGACAACATTTTTTTATTGCTGGTAATATTTTGTTTTGTCAAATATGTGTTTCTGGTAAAATTTTTCCTTCAAAATTGTATTGCTGGTAATAATTTATTTCAAAAAAAGTATTGCTCGTAATAGTTAACTATTTGCCCATAGCTGGGACCCTAACAGGTGCTACCACCCTGAGTCAGGGTAGACCTGGTAACACTAGCAATTAAGAGGTGGTCCCACACTCCCCAGAACCTCCTGATCAGAGGCCTTGCTGATGGATGTAGTTTATCGTCTTACCCAGGACGATTAGTTTTAGGTATAGAACTTTCATTTCGCATTTAGAGGTTTTAATTTTGCTGGTGTAGGTTTTAATTTTTCGTCTAGAGTTTTTAAAATTTTCCGTCTAGATATTTTGCTTTTGTGGTTTCAAGTTTTAAGTTTTCCACTATATATTTTAGTTTTGCATTTGGTGGTTCTAATTTTTCAACGTTAAAATTTTAGTTTTGCATTTAGTTGTGCTAGTTCTTACGTAGTCTTACAATTAGAACTTTCAGTTTTACGTTTGGAAATTTTGATTTTGCACCTTTTGTTTTAAGGTTTGTATTCGGAGATTTTAGTTTTTAGTCTACAGATTTTAGTTTTACGTCTGAAGGTTTTAGCTTAGCGTCAAGATTTCCTCTTTTAGTTTTAGTTTTCGTGAAGAGATTTTAGCATTATGTTTGAAGGTTTTAGCTTTCCATCTGGGGGTTTTAATAATATGCTTAGAGCTTGTAGTTTTTCGCTTTGCGTTTTATTTTTACATTTGTAGGTTTGAGTTTTATATCTAGAAGTTAGGATTTTGCATTTGGATGTTTTTTTGCTTCAGGTAATTTTATTGTGCGTTAGAATTGTGCGTTTTCAGTCTGGGTGTTTTAGTTTTTACGTCTAGATGTTTTAGTTTTTACGTCTAGATGTTTTAGTTTTTACATCTGGAAGTTTTAGTTTTTTGGGCTAGCTGTCTTATTTTTGAATCTAGAGATTTTAGATGTGAGTTTAGATGTTTTTAATTTGCGCCTCGAAGTTTTAAATTTAGCGAGTGGGTGTTTTAGCACCGCTTCTATGATTTTTAGCTTTTTATTCTTGCGTACAACTTTTTCGGTTGGTGATTTTTGATTATTCTGCAGGTTTTAAGTTTGCGCAAAAAATTCATCTTGTCTCTAAAAATTTTAGTTTTATGTATAGAAGTATGGATTTTGAGTTTCTTGCTTCGCGAGGCCAGGTTTTAAATTTGTGACATCTTGCTTTACATTTGCGTCAAGAATTTTTAGTTTTTCATCAGGAGATTTACTATTCCTATTGCCAGGACAAGTTTTACATGGAACACGTTTGAGGAAACCCGCTTGAGGGAGCACGTTTGAAGCTTGATTTTTAAATATATTAATCTTGCATGAAGAGGTTTTAGTTTTTCTGACTGGGTTTTTATGTTTTCAATCAGAAAGTTTTAAAATGGCGCCTGGTGTTTTTACACATGTGTCTATAGATTTTTGTTTTTATGTCTGGATTTTTTTTTATTTTTTAGATCTAGAATTTTTAATTGTGCATCTCCTAGTTTTAGTTTTACGTCCAGAACTTTTGGCTTTACGGCTATATATTTTAGTTTGCGTTTCGAAGTTTTAGTTTTTGTCTCAGGAGGTTTTAGCTTTGCGTTGAGATATTTTAGCTTCGCGTCGGAAGGTTAAAGTTTTTGCGTCTGCAGTTTTTGTTTTACGTCTAGAATTTTAAATTTAAATCCGAATGTTTTAAGGCTGCCTTGGCTGGATTTTTTGTCTTAATTTTCTATTTCGAGGTTTTCTTTGGGTTTTTTAGTTTTGCGATTGAGTATTTTAGTTTCGCTTCAGCAGGATTTAGTTTTAAGTCCACGGTTTTTATTATTATGTCAAGATAATTTAGTTAAGCGTCTATTTTTTTAATATTATGTCGAGAGGTTTTAATTTAGCGTTTAATGGTTTCAGTTTTGCATCTGGCGTTTTCGGTTTTAATTATGAATGTTTTAGTTTTACATCTGCAGGTTTTAATTTCGTTTCTAGATGATTTAGTCTATCGTTTTCTTGCTTTGACATTGGGTGTTTTAGTTTTTTTTGCCTGGCGGTTTTAACTTTGGGTCTGGAGATCTGGGATTTACGTCTGGAGGTTTGATTTTTATATCTGGAGATTTTAGTATTTCATAATGTGTCTTAATTTTGGGGCTTGAAGATTTTCGTTTTGCATATCGGGATTTTAGTTTCGTGGGCGCAGGTTTTAAATTTTCGTCGAGGTATTTGAATTTTACGTAGAGAGATTTTAATTTTTTCGTATCTAGTTGTTTATTTTCAGATCTAAATAACTTAGTTTTGAATCTGGAGATTTTAGTATTACGTAAACATTTCTGTGACTTAAAAAACATTCAGTTCTGAAGTACGGCGTGTCTCATGAATTGTTTTTTTTTTTTTGTTTTTGTTTTTTTTCTTTTTTTGTTAAATATTTTTCGTTATCGATTTTTTTTTTGTTTATTAAGTCAAATTTTTCTTATTTTAATTCTCCGTCATTACTCAGCGGAATTTTTTCGTCGTTGTATTAAGTTAGGAACAGAGTGGTTAGGTAGGGAAGGAGACAGATATGCGGTGTTTGAAATAATATTGGGTTATTTTGCGAAGCAAATCGATTGACGCTTCCATCACGATCATTTCGCGACATCACGACACTTTGTTTTATAAATGTAAAACAGGCAACAGATAAAATTTATGCAGCGCCGAAACATTGTCAACGAAAGAAAGGCAAAAATGAAAACCCAAATAAAAATCACGAAGAAATCAAATTGAAAAACAGATTAAAAATATGGTTAGAATATTCACAACGATTGATTAAATTAAGAATAAATAAATAAATAAAAAGAAGAAACTAAATAAACATTCTCGAATTTGCTCTTTTGAAATTGAAATTTTTTTCGATTTTTTCGATGCATCTCATCGTTGTTCGTTTACAAGTAGACGCTTTAAATTCATTAGTGTTGATTAGAATTTTGAAGTTACTTTGAGTTATATTAGTCTTTTGTTATAATCCCATGCGAAAATAAAACTATATAAGTCCAGCATTATTTATGGATTCAAATGCCGCATAATGAACTCCATTCCGGACGAAGGCGACGTAGTAAATAACGAAGTTTTTAATCCGACATTAATTCTCATTAAGATAAGCGTCATATTTAGTGGATGCAAATGTTTGAATAGACATACCTTTTTTAAAGTATGAAATTAATATCTACTTGCCTACGGATCGAAAGTCTTTCTTTTTTTTAAAAAAAAATGTGCCTCCTAACAGGAACCTAAGTAAACTATTTTTAATCTGGGAAACCATAGATTATTGGCTATGAAGAGATTTTAATGTAGTTTCTCAGGTAGAAAAAGAGGAATAAATTTTCGATTAGTATTGAAAGAACATATATTTTAATATGACTTTCAAATTCTAGGCTGATAAACCTTGATTTGAATGTAACAAAAAGCTAGGAACTTTACTCAAACACATGTACCTACAAAATTTAAAGTTTATTAATAATAATCTTTATATATATATATATATATATATATATATATATATAGTGGCTGACCACTCGCAACCGAAAGCGGCTAGGTAATCCTCGTTAATACTGGGGCGGCTAGTTAATCCCTGTTACAGACACCTGCTCAGGCACATCTGTGTTTGTTCAACAACCATATAGCCATTCTCGTGGTTCATACTACAACTATACTGAGCAGAAATTATATAAAGTTTCTTGTAGCGACCGCGTTACCTTGCATGATTAACAATCTGAACAAGGCTAGCACTCTTAAACGCAATCGCCAGTATATATATATATATATATATATATATATATGTGTGTGTGTGTGTGTGTGTGTGTCTGTGTGCAAGTATATGTGCGCATACCTATTTATTTATCATATTCATATCTTTCTCTCTTTATTATTATAAAGCGTATTATAAAGAAATATACTACTCCAATTGATCCGAATAAAAAAAATCAAATTTATTATCTATTATAAAAAAATTAAGACAGCCAACCTTATCCTCAAAAATAACAACACATCAGCTAAGTCAAAATTACAAAGAACGAACATTATCTATGAGTTCAAATGCCCTTTAAGGAACTGTGTTCCTGATCAAACCGGACTCATAAATAATTACATCGGTTACACAACCACATGCTTATCCAGACGTCTTACGTTACACCTATCTGATCACAGCTCCATTAGAACCCATTTAACACACAAACAAATTTACCCGACTCCATTAGGAACATACTAGTAGAAAACACAAATATATTAACTGCAAAAAAAAACTAAAAATAATGGAAGCTTTAATAATAAAAAAAGAAAAAGCCAACTCTTAACAATATTAACTACGAACAAAGCCACAATTGTGACGTCCCCCCGGTGTGTCGCCGCTCCAAACGTGACGTCCGCCTGTCTGCGTCATTTGTGCTATCCCGTCCTGTGACGACCAACTGGCTTGGTATTGGTCGCGGCACCAAATGTGACGTTCTAACCTTTTGGTGATTCGGATGGGAATCTGGTTAGATTCGGTATCAGTCTCGTCGTTCCCAGCTCGCTTCCAACGTCTGGTTACCGAAGTAACTGCTTTGATTTCTAGTCTAACCTACCCACGTTGTGAATTGATCTAGGCAGACGAAATCAATCAGTCGCTGGGCCGTACTGCAAGCTGAGTTCGAATAAGTATGATATCGCACAAGTATGTGTAAAAGAAAATAAAATAATAACTCGAAAAGTTCAAATGTGTTAAAAAAAAGGATAACAATATTTTATATCTGTTTGCTGAGTACAGGACTGAGTCTTCTTCCCAAACCCGCTATATGGATTCGTGACACTTTGTGTTTGTTTGGCGAGTCTTAACATCTCAAGTTGTTTGTTCTTTTAAGAAACTGGTTCTTGGTGTGTCTTCAGGCGAAATTCGTAAAACTTGCTTTGGTGGTGTGAGTCTAAGTCGTTCTTCAAAAATAAATTGTTCTTGATTAGAAGATGAGTTCGGAATTTGCGTGGATCTTTCAAGTCAGCTCTGCGAGGCGGTCTTCAGAGCATTCATCTCACTGCAACTGTTTGGAACTTAACTGGAACTGGAACTGGAAAAACTCGAACTGCAACTGATTTTCGCTCGCTGCGACTTTGCTTATATGGACGACGACCAAAACCGGGGTGGGCCTGTCGGGGTTTAAGGTTCCTTGATAATTCCAAACCCACAAGCCACTTATTTGTTTTCGGTCAGGAAAATTTTATTAATTTCCATTTTTGGAAGTCTCTTCGTCCCCCCACCTCCTTCTGTTCTCATATTGGTATCTCACCATGCTATCAGAGGGCGTCAACGGTTTTCCCTCTCTCTCACATTGACATCTCACATCTATCCCCTCAATGGGTGCCTGCAGGCCTCCCCTCCTGCCTTACATGATCAACTGCGCCTGGCTCTCGTTATCATTCAGCTAATGGGCGCTCAGCAGCTTGGGTGTGGCTAGACTAGCCTTGTTTTTTTTTTTTTTTAATTTTGCTCAAAGAAAAAAAATTATCTTTTTCTTTTCCTTTTCTTTCTTCTCTTCGAGGAAACTGACACCCTAGACTTTTTATCTTTTAACCGAATTACCTGGAAGTCGTCAACGAAATTTTCGCCAATTAACAAGTAGGTGGTCAAACAGACATACTCACTCTCCTGGCGCCAACCACTGATACGATAAAACAATTTCGCTAATTCCCAGCCGAATTCATATGGAAGTCGTCAACGAAATTTTCGCCAATTTCTGATAAAACAGTTTCGCTGTCATAGCCGAATTTCAACGCAAAACAGATGCCTTGTCCACACGATATCTTCCCATCGACAAAGGCTTAACCTATGGTTTGGTCTTTTGTTTTTGCAACTCTTGTGTGGTCAACGGACATTTTTGTTTCTCGGTCAGTGGATGACCTATTTAATTTTTATCTCTTTAGAATTCTGTGGAAGCTCCAAATGCCATTCCCGTGACACAGTTAAATGTTTATCTATTTAGAATTCTCTCTCTGAGGTTATTTGGCCAACCTGGAACTTCCACCCGACCCATAACCTAAAACAGATTAATTCCAGTATCTTCTTTTTTTTTCTTCTCGACAATAGGAAATAAAAATTCTACCACTTTTCCTTGTCAGAAAAATAACACCGCTTAGTGTCCTTTTCGTGATGGCTTTTTATCATCTAAATTTAATTCTCTCTTTCCTTTTTCTTTCTTTCCTTCTAGCAACCCTAAATGGTGTCACACAATGTGTTAACCGTATTCGGAAATTAAAAACATCCCTACCACACACTAAGACATACACAGAACGCACACACTCAATTAAGCTGAAAAATCGAATCATCCTTGATAATGGCTAAAGGTATAGCCAAATGCGCTCGGAAATATAAAACATTTGGACAGTTCTTACACACCCTTTGTCCAGAAAAGACAGCTCTTGTTAGAACACACGAAAAATTAAATAAAAAGCTTAACCATAGTACCTTGTCTGTGGTTTTAATGAAACATCCATAAAGGAAGGACTGCTGCCTAAATATACAATATATATATATATATATATATATATATATATATATATATATGTGTGTGTGTGTGTGTGTGTGTGTGTGTATGTATGTATGTATATGTATATATATGGTGATAAGGTAAGTATGTCATATAATATGCCTATGAAACAAATTAAATTACGTCTTAACCGGCTTTTCTTAAATTAACCAATATCTTTGAAAGTTTAGAACTGTCCGCCGCTTTGAAAATTTCAAAATAATTGGTTAGAAAATGATGTCTATTACTATCTCGTTCCAAAACGCAAGTAAAGTCTTTAAATCTACCAATATTATTTTTAGCAAATATTTCTTACCAATTTCATGAAAGTAACTCCTTTTATTATTTTTACTGATGACTGTTGCCTGTAAATCTGAATGTTTGAATCACCTAAACTTAAAAGAGAACAAAGTACTTGTCAAAATTTAATCATAGCTGAAATTACTTCATCTAAAAAAAAGGAAATTAAAATATATAATAAAAGTTTGTTTTTTTTGTTGTTTAATTAAATTCAAAATGTGGAAAATAAACTTCTTCGGTTTCTTTTTCTCTCTGTTGATTAATTATTTTTATTCAAGAATAAAAACTTTTTTTTTTTTTTCGAATTTTGTCAGATTCGTGAAAAAAGTATAAACATTTTACATTGTGGTGTTCTCTTTAACATTTAACCATTATACTAAATTGAATCATTTCTTACTATCTCTCATAGGAAATTATACTAGAATCACAGAGTGTTTCTTATGTATTTTAGTGCTTGTAAGAAATTATTAAAGGTTATTTGGAAAGATGATATAATAATAATAATAATAATAATAATAATTGGAAAGCAAAACCGATGCGAGAAATAAAAGAAATCTGACGTCAGATCTCGATACTAGATGAGATGAAAAGAAATCCAAAATGTCTCAAAACACAAATGCAGGAAGATCAAGGGTAGATAAAAAAAAATTAAATTGCTAAATGACATTCTAAACATCAAGAAAATACTAAAACAGAAACTTCAGTTAAAGGCGCAGAGATCAAGTCTATACGAAAGTTCTATCACCAAAATAGAAATATTGCAAACGGACCTTAAGAAATTACAGAGAAATTGGAAAAGCAGTTATACATGAAAAAAAATGCCACAATCTATTGAACAAGTACAAACATTCCGGGTTAATATTTGCAGCAACCCAAAGGAAGAAAATCCCAATGCAGAATGGATTTAACGAGAAGAACGAATGAAGGATAAATCTCTACAAGGGTGGGAAAATATGACCAATGTTAGGCAAGCTCTAACGAAACCTCCAAGATGGAAATCTCCAGGAAATGGCAAGGTAACCAATTTTTGGCTCTATCATAAATCCATAAAACCTTTGAACAAACTTTATCAATACTAATTATTAATTACAATGAAGTCCCAGAATGGCTCACTAAACGTATTACATATATCCTACCAAAAACAGGTGGAACAGATGACCCGAAAAACTATAGGCCGATAACATGTCTGCCCACCACATATAAATTGATCACGTCTGTCATGACGTAATGTACGTCCTCTTTTCTCGATGTAAACAATATTCTTCACTTTAAACAAAAGGGATGTCGAAGAGGTTTATGGATCAACTAAACAAAATGATCAAGGAAAATTGCAGGAAAAGAGGTAGACATTTCAGCACTGCATGGATTGATTACCGTAAAGCCTTTTATAGTGTACTACATTCTTGGATCCTTAAGGCTTTGTACATAGTCTCATCGGTGATAGTAAATTTCCTTAAACACATCATGGGAATGTAGAAAACCACATTATACCTAAATCAAACCAAAGAACTGCCACTTCCAAACGCCTGAATATCCGACGAAGTATCATTTAAGGAAACTTACCCTGTCATCGATATAGATTTTGGATTAGATAAATGTTCAAAGGTAATATTCAAGAATTGGAGAATTTCGGAAAGACACTCAATAGATTTAGATTTTGTCACAAAGATTGGGAACTGGAAAAAGAATAAGTCTATAGGTACCTAGGAATTAGAGAAGGAGATGGAATACAGTATAAGGAAATGAAAGAGAACTTAAGGAAAGAATACTAAACACGTGTGCGTCTGGTACTGCATACAGAGTTGAATTAAAAATGTCACCTATAATTAACCATGGCTGAACATGTGGTTCAATACAGTTTCAACTTCCTTAACTTGAGCATAGTTGACATTAAGCAAATTGACGCCAAAAGGAGAAATCCTTTCACTTGCCACAGTCTGCATCTTCTTAAGGCTGATATTGATCATCTGTATGTGTCCAGATCCGAAAGAGGACGAGGATTAGTGCAACTATAACTGTTCTACAGAACTGCAACTATCGACCTTCAAAGACACCTGGAAACTACAGAAGACTGGATGATGATCTGTGTCAAAGAATATGAAAAAAGTAAGGAACTTTATTCAGTAATAAAGGAAGCTAACAAGTCCAAAATGTAATTTCAAGTGACTGAAGAGATGCAAGTAAAACAAAACATCGACTGCAAAAACAAGCAAATGCAATGGACCAGATACAGAAATGATGACAAGATAAATCTCTTCACAGTCAATTGTCTGCTCGTCCCAAAGAAGCTGATGTAGATAATTCACGGACTTATTAGTGTATATGTAGTGCAGGGTTAAAAGCTGAAACCGAAGGTTTTATTCTTGCTGGACAGGACCAATGCTTGCTAAGCATACACAATGAAAAATTATGTTAGCCCAACATGCAAATTCTGGGATAAATATCCAGAAACAATTAACTATGTCGTATCATGTGGCACGGTATTAGCAACCACTGAATATATAATCCGGCATGACAGAGTGGGCCAATATCTGCCTTGGAAAATATGCAACTTTTACGGAAAAGAAACCACAAGAAATTAGTATGAGCTCTATACAGACCCGTTTACAGAGATAGGACCTGTAACGATTCTATGGAAATTTACCATACTCACAGAACAATTAAAGCTAATCGCCCAGGCATCGTTATCAAAAACAGAATGTGCCTCGTTATTGACATAACAGTCCAGGTAAAATGCAATGTATCTTTGAAGATCTTTAAAAAGCTATCAGAATATTTTAATATTTTTGTTTAATTTTTCAGATTAGCAAATAACAAAGTCGGCAAATTTTCATTTGCATAAGCTAATATTCATGAGTTATTAAAATTTTTGAGTAAAATTTCCTAATTAAATAATGTTTTTGTTAATTAAATCATGGAAATTATTTTAATTGCTTCTCCCTGAAATTTAGTTTTGCGACAGAATCTTTTAAAATTGTTCGTCATATTTAACAGATGAGGTTTAAAACAATTCCAACAAACATGACTTCAGATAATCAGTCACTAATATGTAGATATTCCAATATTTATTCACTTTGTTATTAGAACATTGACGTTAAATTGATTATTGGTAGCATTAATATTCTGATGATTCTGGCAATAGCTATTGAAGCATCAATAAAATGATCTGACTTATTTGTTTGCTCATAAATATAAAATACCTACATACATTTTTAAAAGTCAACAAATTTGACGTGAATATGCAAAAAACACACACAAACACTCAGATAAATTTGAAAAAAACATGCAAACACACACAATACTACTTCAAACGTTATTTTTAATGGATAACCGTATTTGAAATAGACGTTCCGTTTTGATTTTAAACACTGTATTACATCTATTGACCTGCGCACCACACAAATCGCTTTAAAAAAAAAGAAATCGCTTTTAAAATCAAAATGGGTCGTCTATTTCAAACACAGGTATTCACCAAAAATATCGATTAAAATAATGTGTGTGTGTGTGTGTCTGTGTGTGTGTGTGTGTCTGTGTGTGTGTGTGTGTGTGTGTGTGTGTGTCTGTGTGTGTGTGTGTGTGTCTGTGTGTGTGTGTGAAGTAATAAAATGGCGGGTTAAAACAAATATATATATATATATATATATAATTTTTTTATAAAAAATTATAACATAAGTATGTTATAAAATCACTACAAAAATAGCCATTTTGTTTCAACACACTCTGTGTCTTATCAAGTGATGATGTTGAAAAGAAAATAGATGGTTTTAAAAGTTTCAGATTAATTAACGATCCTACACTAGGGGGAAACATTGTTACAAAAGCTAGAATAACCAATCAAAAACGAAGTATAGAAAGATTCAAAAGCTTGACAACGAAATCCTGCTATAATAGCTATTCAAATCTTTAAATACGTGTAATATTAAAAATAATTTATACTAACTAATAATTATAAATTTATATGATAAAATTTAATATAAAAATTAAAAACTGGCAATTTTTAAAATCCAAATTTAATCACTTTTTTGTTTCAACACACTCAATATTGTTGGTTGTTGGAATTCATTCCGTGTATACCAATTATATACTTTGGTATATATATATATATATATATATATATATATATATATAGATAGATAGAGAGAGAGAGAGAGAGAGAGAGAGAGAGAGAGAGATAGATAGATAGATGGATGGATAGACAGACAAACAGATATATATATATATATATATATATATATATATATATATATAGATAGATAGATAGATAGATAGATAGAAATTAATTAGACTTAGTCATAATTTCTGTTTTTATTTATAAACTTTTTTCTATAAAATGTAATAATCGACTTTTAAAAGGTTAAGTGAATATGGCGGTTGAGGTAGAGTTTTACAAGTGTTTTCACCAACACACTTTAGTGGTTATCAGTCAACAGAAGTGTCCGTTTAAAGAAGTGAGTTGTCTTGATGGTTACTCCACTACTTACTACCATTAAAGTCATCAGAGGTACAGGAGACTTGGTATGCATAAGATGGGAGACATCAGAAAGAC
>CAHIKZ030000610.1:85000-130000 GCA_903632075.3 Acanthosepion pharaonis
TGTAATAGTGAATGATGAATAATACTCTTCTGGGGTACTTAGTGTTTAATATACGATATATCTGCAAACCTGGTTTATGTTATTACGAAACCATTTACTTGGTCACAACACTTACAGATGAAGAGGAAGCTCGATGTAAAGTAGAAAATAAAAGGACATTTATACTTAAAATCAGAAACAAACAACAGAGGTTTGTGCGATGTATTACGAGGAAAGAGGGCTTGGGGAATTTAACACGCATGAAACATACTGAAGGAAGGAGGAGTAGATGAAAACAAAATGACACTAGGGGAACAGTAAAGTGTCAAAAGTTGTTTAGAGTTCCAAGCGACAGGAAGTTGTGGAGAGTCATGATCGCCTACGTCTTGAAGGGATATAACACATGCCAGAAAAAAGGTTGAGTCTCGCACAACACCATAAAATGGGACACCAATTTAGTTCAACACGAGTAGTTTGCGAAACCAGTATTATAACAATTGCTCCTGGCCAGGTGCATAAAGCTTAGCGTAGTCTGGCACAAGGCTACATAATTCTTATTTCTGAAAATAATAGAAGTAAAAGCACTTTTTCAGTATTGAGTAGGTTGTATTTGTATAACTGTTGTAATCTTGTTAGGGCCAGAAATAAAGACACAAGAGAGGAATTGAGTTAAATATATTAACAGAAATCGTAATACAAACAGCAAGAATGTTCAGTCTGACTGTCAGAGCCGACTGCTGGAAACTTCCCACTCCAAAAGGCAGTACCTGCTCCTATTTATAGCTGGGAGACTCCATGTGCGTGGATAAATTACCATAACAGTAACACAAGGCCATAAATACGGAGCACTCATTTCGGAGAATAATTGGTATGTTAGTATTCGTTTAAAAATAGCTGATCCAGTCGTTCCTATCAAATCGTGAAATAAAAGATGTCCTGAACGACCACCCTTCTACATCCTTTCGCACTAACGCGGGTGTCTCCAAGGGCTCCATCCTTGGTCCTGCGCTCTTTTTAACTTTAATTCCCGATTACATCAGTTTTCAACTTGGCATCTACGCTGACGACACTACCATTTACTCCTGCCTCGATTGTAAGGCTGATCAGTCAGACAAAGTCAACATGGCAGCCGATGTACAAAAGGACCACAAAACCGTCGTTAAGTGGCGCAAAAGATGGCTTATCAAAACTAAACTTTTCTCCATTAATCATCTGAGAGAGCCCTTTGCCTTCCATCACCATGGATGATGCTATCCTCTAAGAAAGTGACTCGTTGCACCTACTTCGACTAACTTTCTCAGTTGACATGAGGTAGAAAGACTACATTGTATCCATCGGTAGATCAGCTGCTAAGTTAATTCACTGTGTCGAGTGAGACAATTTTTCTTTTCGAGATCTATCTTGCATATCTATAAGTCTACCATTCGTCCATGCTTAGAATATTGTTGCTATATATGGTCTCGTGTCCCTGCTATATTCCTGGAGCTCCTTGAGAAGATCCAAAGAAGAATCAGCAATATTATTGGTCCTGATCTGGCGGCTCGGATTCAGTTACTTTCCCAACAACATATGGTTGCCACTATGTGCCTTTTCTACAAATACTTTCATGGTAATTGTTCGAATCAGCTCTTCGCTGTAATACCTAGACTGTATGAATTTAAGCGCAATACTAGACTGGTTTCGGGATCACATCAATTTACAGTTGAGCTAGTAAGATGTAACGTAATTTCTTTTTCTGCTAACAGATTCTTATCCTTCACTTAGGAATCCCCTCCCGCTTCCATGCTTTCTAACCAACTTTAATCTGGAAAAATTTAAATTCAATGCGAAGCGTTATCTACTGTCCTGGTTGCTCTTTTCTCTTTCTCCTCGTTGCGAATGTTTCTGTTCCTAATTCCCCCACACCCTGTAGCCCCTTGCGGTCTAGTGGGTGTACTGATTTGCTTCAGTGATACCGATTTAAAAAAAAACAAAAAAAAAACACATCTCGCTTGCTTACAATTCTTCAATGGCAACTCGTCCGCCATTTTTATTTCCGTCGTTCTGAAAACACGCACTCAGTTGTTTTCGTCGTATTGTGTCACCATAAAACACTCTACACTTAATGATTCGACCTTATTGATCAGTTATCGATCCATTTCCATCCTTTAAAAAAATAACATGTTTTAATCGGCAAACAACTGATTCAATTGCGCTTGGTTTGCAAAATTACTCGATTGCGTCAGCGGAAATCAGCAGACTGATGCAAGCCGGGAAAGACAAACTCCAAATGATGGGCGCTATGCGCGAATCGCACATAGTGAGAATGAACAATGCAAAACGTTTAACCCAGAGTTTCTGAATTTAAAAGTAAAATGAAAAAGAAAAAGAAAACTAAAACTATAACTTCAAAATTAAAAAAACAACGCTGTCAAAAAAGGCTTTAACTTCTGTACCATGTTCTGATACAGTTTATTGCATATTAATGAAGTGCTTGGGAAGAAAAAGAAACTATGCTGGTCTTTTCTACTCTCCAAGGTCCTTTGTAGCCATTAGTATATCTATCTACCTTATGCTAAAACATTAACAAGGCAAAAGAAAGGACTTGAATAGTCCATAGGAATTAATTCCAGAAACAAATATATAAGAAAGAGGAGAACAAAGTATAGGTGATTCTAAACATTCAATATATATACATATATATATATATATATATATATATATATAACTTGCCCCACACAAGGAATATAAGTGAAGTATAAAAGGAATATTGAATGGGTAGAGGACGGACAAAATAATGCTTTATATATATATATATATATATATATATATATATATATATATATATATATATATATATATATATAAGGTTTGTTCAGGCAGCAAGAATTCTTTTAAATAGGTTTTGTTGAATATTGCTAAGATCTGAATAACAAATTGGATATACCTAGCGTGTCGCATTATTCAACAACACTTATATATATATATATATATATATATATATATATATATATATATATATATATATATATATATATATATTATATGTATATATTTATGTATGTATATATATGTATGCATATATTTAACAAACTGCCTCACACAGAGAATATAAACGAAGTATAAAAATGAAAATTGTATGGGAAGAGGACGGTTAAAATGATGCTTTATTTGCAAGAGAAAGACGCAAAGCCCGCTGGTATCTCTTTGGTTCACTTAGTAGTAACACACGCAGTCTGACCGTACTTAAATATCATGTAACACCTGCCAATAAAAACCTATTCACTACGTAAGTCACAATAGCAAATACTTGCGTCATGCGGCTGTGGCGCTACACTACACGGGACATTTATGGATTTGTTTTGTTTACGGCTTATCAATATTTTTGCAAGTTATTTAAAGTCAGAAAATATTTTTAGATTCTCAGATTAATATTTGAAATAATAATGATTTACTTATACAAGTCCTACTAATTAACTGATAGCTATTAGTTGGGTTCATGCCTTTTACAAGAGCATTTGCGCGTAAGTGAATATTATGAACCCGACATGAATCGGAAGCTGACTCTTCGATTTCCAATTCCGAGCCGTTAACCATTACATCAACCGCCCAGCCGAGTTTGCTGCTTCTGGTATTCCCAAGTGGTCACCCACTGAGGTACTGACCATGCTTGACTTTGCTTAAACTCAGTGATCGTACGGGAACTGGTGCTTCAACGTGTAAGCCATAATGACTAAAGAGACATGCAATAATGAAAGAGTAAGTGTAGTATGCTTAGAGAAGTTAATAATGCAAAACAAGAAGAAAGGAATGACTATTCACTGTAACAATACATACTGTTTGGTCGTCAGCAAAAGTGAATACCTAAAATGTTTGCTACGGACTGGGGACGTCAATATCAACGAAGTAAGGAAATTCAACTATCAGGATAACGTCGTAAAAGACAAAGGAAAACTGGATACAGCATAAGAAAAGGAAAATAGGCTTTCCAACAGTACAGAACTTTGCATTCGAAAGCGGTCACCCAGCTAGTTACTGACCTTTACTGACGTTGCTTCACTTCAGTGAGCCTACGATTACCAATGTTTTAACGTGATATGACCGTAAGCCTATACTCCGCAGTGAGTCGGAATCTAAAGGATAATACATTATCTGTCTATATTTCTGAGATGAGGTATTATGTACACTATTTACATTATTCGGACTATTGTCCTCATCTTTGTTGCCATATTTATTACAACGTTTCGGCCGTTCAGTATCTGCCTATATTTCTGAGATGAGGTATTATGTGCACTATTTACATTATTCGGACTATTGTCCTCATCTTTGTTGCCATATTTATTACAATATTTCGGCCGTTCAGTATCTGCCTATATTTCTGAGATGAGGTATTATGTGCACTATTTACATTATTCGGACTATTGTCCTCATCTTTGTTGCCATATTTATTACAATATTTCGGCCGTTCAGTATCTGTCTATATTTCTGAGATGAGGTATTATGTACACCATTTACATTATTCGGACTATTGTCCTCATCTTTGTCGCCATATTTATTACAACGTTTCGGCCGTTCAGTATCTATCTATATTTCTGAGATGAGGTATTATGTACACTATTTACATTATTTGGACTAGTGTCCTCAACATTGTCGCCATTTTCATTACAACGTGCAAGGACACATGGCACAGTGGACAGAGGCGTTAGTTAGATCCAGTGAAGGACCCAGAGAGTGTGAGTTTAATACCCGATTAAGGCAGTGGAGAACTTGGCGAGGGGAATTAACAGGAGATAACTAACAAATGACTTCCATTAAAACATAGAACGTGGAACTAGAATAGTCTACCCCAGTGAGCGAAATAAAGGGTTCAGTTCGATATTCCAACCACCTGAAGAAGGCCTAAGCGTACAACGGCCGAAACTTTGTAACAAGAATGGCGACAAAGATGAGGACAATAGTCCGAATAATGTAAATAGTTTAGGATAATACATATTGAGTTCCATAGTATCTCCGTTTTCAGGCATTTACTGGGATTATGGAATATATCAGAATATTATAAGAGGAAAGTCTTGCTATTTCTATTGCTTTTAAATACGAAGTATTGGTTCTTATTCTCTTCTAATAACTTACCGCTGGTCTCTAAAAATCTATATACCCACAATCAGTCAGTCAGTTAGGTGCCACACTTGATACACGCTTAGGCGATCATGTATCATTCGATACATAACTGACATGTCAGATTTTTTCCGCAGTAGGTTGCCATTTCTACTGCAGTAGACCAGTTGAAAACCAAGGCTACAGAACTTGGTGTTTCCTGCTATGTATCCATAGCTTAAGACGAGGATTCATACTTTTCCCAAGGGTATTAAGCACGTAAGTAAATGTAATGGATTCGACTGGAATTCGAACTCGGCGCTCCGATCCCTCAATCCGAGCCGTAATCCATTAAACTACCATGCCTATGCTTGAAAGGATATGCAGTTACGAATAGGGTTACTGCAGCCATCTCTAAGGTATATAATGTAAACAATGACTGTCTTATGAATGTTATATTAGGATAGAAAACTTCAACACCCATTTTTTGTTTTGTTTTTGTTCTTTTTAGTTCGCAAGGGTTTAGTCTGGGGTTAATTCTCTCATTAATAATTCAGATACCCTCACGAAATGGTGTTATGTATTCGATAAGACATATTTGGCTATGTATAAGCATAACTGACAGAACTATCAACAAGGTCTGAGTAAACCATAAAAATGAAAAGGATAAGAATAGGTCAAAATAATACTAACAAACGATATATATGCACGTCACACATAAGCAAAGCAACTATAATTCGGCAATGTGTTCACAAATCCAAAGGGATGCGGTCAAGTGGCTAAAGCCTTCTTACTTCATGACAAGAAAGCACAAAAATATGAGGAAAGAGAATGGAAACTGTCCATTTTTATTAGTTAAGAAGTCCCAGCATGCATCTGGGTTTCTTTTAATAGGATTTCTGTATAAATTTGGGCTTGTTCTTAGCATTCATTCCAAGGAGGTTAGAACAAACACATGACCTTGTTTGGTTTAACCCATTATATGCCATAAGCCCCATTTAGGGATCTGTTAAAATTAAACTCACTAAATGTTGTATCTTGTATTTACATTGAATTGCTTACATACATTGCATTTGCAGAGATATATTTTACAACACTTAGTCTTTAAAGTTTTTATTATTAGCCGTAACTAATCATAGATGACACTTTCTTTCGTAATTTTACATTTTACGAGTAGAAAAATAATGACTGTTTTGAAAAGTATTTTTTTTTATTATTTCTAATCAATATTATTTTTTGATGTTTTATACACATATTTATTTGATGGTCTAGTTTCTATAAAGTTTCAAAGTACCAGCTATTCGAAGAAAATTTTAATATTGTATGTTGTTTTAACTACTAAGACACTTGTCTGGCCCCCAAAAAATGCGCACTAAAAAAATTGGCAGTTAATGGATTAAAGAAATGTCACCTGGATCTACATACGACAGCAAGCAAGTTTTGAAGGGCCTAGAACTACATTTAATTTCTGTTGCTCCCAGGTTCACCCTGATCCGGGGGCGGGGGTGCTAGCATCTGTTAAAGTTCCAGATATGGGCAAATAGTGTATCGCAAAACAAAAACTAAGAAAGTATAGAAAATAATTTCTATAGTAAAAAATACCAGCAACATATTATTATGTAGTACATAACACATTTTATAGTAGAATTATCAGCAATCCATTTTATCTGTAGTTGAAGACATACAATTACGTTAAAAATATATTGAGTTGAAACCATTGAATTGTGTTGAAAATATTTAGATTTCGGTATTAAATAACCCATAGATGCTGATATGTTGCTGAAATCCACCATATCAAAATTGTGTCTAACGCTAAATAAGGAATATTATATCACTAGAATAATTTGCATTATAAAATAATTTACATGTTTATGGAATATCAGCTTATTTAAGAAAAATATATTTAATATGTTTATCTTTGAATGCTTTTGTAATCAGTGTCCATAATTTTAAAAAATAAATACATGCAATTAGTTTCATATTTTTAGGATGTTCTTTTATATTCCTTGACTTTCGAATAAGTTCTGGCGATTTTCATTGATTGGGTCCAGTTTAGTAATTTAACATTATTTCCACCCTTTAATACAGAAACCTTTTTTTTTCATTATACTGCAATCTGTATGTAAATATTGATCGTCTTTATACTGAGTCTGTAGTTACATAGTGCTTGGATTTATAATTGAATCTGTTGATAAACACTGGCCTTATTTAGATTTTAAGTAAACATCAGGCTGGTTTATACTCGAGTCTAGAGATTAATATTGTTCATAATTATATTTGAGTCTATATGTAAGCATTAAGAATGTTTATACATGAATCGCTAGGTAAATATTGTTCGTGTTTATACGTGAGTCTATCAGTAAACTCTGGTCGTTTTATACTTGGGTGTGTAGGTAAACCATAGCTGTGTTTATAGCGAGTATATAAGCGAACAATACTTGAGATTTTACATGAGTTTATATGTGTGCTGGCCGAGATTATGCTTAAGTTTATAGGTAAACATCGTGTTTATACATGAGCCTACGTAAAAACATTATCATCAATATGACATCCTTAGCTTTCTATAAGGGTCGTAGTCGACAGATTCATTTGCGAGGAATTTTTTCTTCATTCACAGCTACATAGGAGCATTCATATTATATAGAAATTCAATACTGTTAACGGAATTTTCCAATTTTGCTATACTTGATACTTTTAGATTTTGGAAGGCATCTTTTGTTATTCTAATGCATCTTGGGATTTCTGTGTCACAGTTTTCGAGCTCTGGGAATCTAGTGGAAACTGGTTCAAATTTACTGGTATACAATAACAGATAAAAACATGTAAAACACAAATACGACCAGTAAAGCGGTCCGAAAATATGAATATATCATACATTCCAAGTATAAAGAATCAGGGAAATTTCGTTAGAAACAAAAACAAGGAGTGCCGAACTTTTATGTAATATCATTCCTCCTTAATGGCAGTGAATGCTGGGAAAACTCCCCAAAGAGCAATAAGAGGCTTGAAGCAAAAGAAATATGATTCTGTAGACGAATTCTAAGAATACCACTTGTTAATAACGTGGAAGTTTTAAGTAAAATTAAAATAAAAAAGGATGTTTATACCGAGAACAAGAAAGAGGGATTGGTGAATATGACACTCACAAGGCATATTAAAGGCAAGTGGGACAGAGGAAAACAGCGTGTGACCTACCTAATGAGCTTGTGCATATGGCTGGCGGAACACTGATTGGGAGGGATGGTGAAAAGAAAAATCTTACTAAAAACTACAAAAGACTGAAAGTCGTGGAGAGCCACGATCGCCCACGTCCTAAAGGGACACGACAAATGAAGGAAGAAGAATAACAAGATTTTTTAAAAATCCAGACAGAAATTGATTTCTTTTAAATCAACGAAACCATCCCAGCCGATTGGATCATTGCCAGCCCATTTGCATGTAACTTCTTAACAATGTTAATTAAGCGTTACTAATTAGATCTGATTGACGTCATTTGCGTATCGATTATTAAGAATAAACAGATCAAAGGAAAGCCGCTAACAAGCCGATAATCATCGTTTTAAATTAAAGCCTTAGCGAATCTAATATATAAAATTCGAAGTTTGTATGTGCTTTCTCGAAACCTTGAAAAGAAAATGTTTGTTGCGTTTCTATGTCTGTGTGTCTTTCTCTCTTTGTCTGTCTGTCTGTCTGTCTCTCTCTCTCTCTCTGTATGTGTGTATGTGTTTGTAATTATTACGTTAAAGCTTGGAACCAAGAAAATTCAGTTTTATTATTCAGAGCAACTAAAGGGTATGTTATGTCATTCCCAGTTTAGCAGTTCTTGTTGAATATAGATAAATAATTTTCACCCGCAGGTTAAAAAAATAATACGTAGATAAGAACTTGTGTAATTTTTTTTTTTTTTAAATTAACCTTTAACCTCAAACAAAGCAATAATGCTACTAAGACGCGAGAAAGTTACTGTCGGTGAAGAGAACTGGAAGAATTTAGTGAATCTTAGAAGAATAAAAGAAGAGAATTCTCGAAGACATTTGATCAGGAAGGCGATTGATGTTGCATTTAATTTTTTAAAGATCACAGAGAAACAAGAAACCAGGAGAAAGTTCCACAGGGGAGAAGTACGAGAAAAGATAATATTAGAATAAGACAAACTATTAAACCTAGTTAATTCAACGGTAAAAGGGTGAGATCTAGTTGCCAATCTAGTAGTACTGTTAAATTCATATTCAAAGGAGGAAAGCTGATTAGAACAATTAGCTGGAAAATATTTATAGAAAAGACACAAAGAAGCCATTTCACGATGATCGGAAAGTGAGTAATGTCACGATATCAAGTCAGGGCCGATAGCGTTAATGTCCCTTCTTGGAAGTTTTGTTTAAAATCTCGACGTATATAACATAAGGACAAGACTAGATATATATCTATAAACGTCCTATTCCGAATAAATATATTTAAAATTCTAACATATATATATATATATATATATATATATATATATATTAATTATTGAATTTTTATGTGCCTATATTTACTGTTAGCATTTTTGCTTTTATATAAGCATTGTCGTCCTTTAAGTGAGATTCTAAACATACAGTTGGGACATGGTGATAAACATTGCATAGTGACTGACAATTTCACGTTTCAATGCAATCTTCAATTTTGCTTTGTGAAATGTGAAACTGACAGTTACTACGCAGTGTTGGTTCCTTTCCCTTCTTGCATTATCTTCATCGCTCTCTCTCTCTCCCCATCTCTCTCTCCGTATATATATATATATATATATATATATATATATATATATATCCACACAGGCGCACACATATACACACAGAATAAATGAAGAAGCAAAAAATCAACCTTGCACTAATGAAAAAAAGCATCTATTATATTTTACCTCAATATAAAAGACACCCGAGAAATTACGCAGTCAGTTGCTTCGTATCCCTTGACGAGTGGACGGAACGATTACTGGAAGGTCCATCTACAAAATTCTATAGTCGGGATGCTGAATGAAGCATCAATCATCTTAATGACAAACTTTATATTAGTATTAATTTTCTCTCTCTCTCTCTCTCTCTCTCTCTCTAAACACAGGTTCCGTTATATAATTTAGACATGTTCTGTCTACTTATTCTCAATAGGATCATTTTATACTCACGAATGAGCTTTTTGTGTGGCTATTGAAAGACGGGAAGAAAAGCGCCATGTTGGTTCATATTGTATCTATTTCCGAGTACTTTCGACATAGCATAATGTCATGATCAGGATATTGCTAATTATAGGATAAGTATTCTAATGTTCAATGGCTATGAAAGACAAAATTTGTTGTGTCATGCTGTGGCTAGAGAGTATCGATTAAGGGGAGGTAACTAGGTATATTATGGCAGATTTTCCGATGTGAATAGTCGAAAAATAGAGGAAAGAACTATTATTATGAATATTGACATTTAGGGACTATCTATTCTACAGATTTTAAATTTATCTTTGAGTATTCATAACTACTTTTATTAAGGTTTGGTTCTAATTTTTTTTTAAATAAATAGCTTCAAGTATTTTTAGTTTGTGTTTATTCTTTTCGTGGAAAAGTATGGAGGTGTTTTCAACTAGGATTTTCCTGAATTGTGAATGTGGATAGGTATGCTGTTGTAAATATTTTAAAATGTTGGAGATGTTATTCAAATGAAGACTTAGCCTAGGTGAAAGTGTTATTGTCGTATGACGTGACCATCGTACTAATAGTTCTTTCCTCTATTTTTCGACTACTGGGCCTGAAAATCCGCCATAATATATCTAGTTATCTACTGTACTCAATTTTGACTTCTTCTGTACTTTATTGTTGCCTATCGCATACGGCAGCAGTATCTCTCGCAAAAAGAAATCTCCGCTCACAGAGGACCAGATTTCAATCAAAAGAGCGCAGGCTGCATCGAGGAAAAGAAAGTCTTGTGCAAACGGCAGCCAGGAGAGCTTCCAGTGCTGAGAATATGCAAACACTTAGGGACGCTCAAACTCCTGAACAAACCGAAGGCACAACCAAGAGCACCTCCGCAGGAGCCATCTTAAATACCGCCCGATAGGGTGGCTTTTTAACTAGTACACACACACACACACACACACACACACACACACACACACACACACACACACACACATATATATATATATATATATATATATATATATATATATATATATATATGAATTTGCTATATTTGTCGGGAAAGAATGGTAAATATCCGTAAAGGAGCCTTTATAGATATAGTGTAACCATCTTAATCATCATTACAAGCTGTCACTTTTAGGCTTCCATGTGATCTTCAAAACATGTCCTCGTTTAGAGAGCGAATGAAACGTCGAAACTGACAATCAGTATACAGTGCTAATTCCTATGTCGGCATCTATGTCATCACTCTCTTTCTGTCTCTCTCGCTATATATATATATATATATATATATATATATATATAAATGAACATTGAAGTCAACACTTAGAGGTGACAGGCTGTTTCATGCTAGACGCAATCGTCAGGTCTGACGTCTAACATTAAACAGCCTGTGGCCTGTAAGTGTTGACTTCAATGTTCACTTTTATATTACACACGCTCTATTTCTGATATTGAACACTTTATCCCATAAATATAGCACACCTTAAGACTATATTTCTTCATATATATATATATATATATATATATATATATGTGTGTGTGTGTGTGTGTGTGTGTGTGTGTGTGTGTGTGTGTGTGTGTGTGTGTGTGTCAGCAAGTAACGATGTTATTTACATATAGATCTGTACATTTCGCGTCGTGTCAGAGCGTAGAATCTATTATTCACTGTGGAATACTCTGTGGATCTGGATGAGAAATGATAATCTTAACACTGAAATTTGTCATCTTCCAACCTACTAAGTGAGTGTTCTCAAATACCTGCTTTGGATAGGCACTTTTGCGTCGAGTTGCATCTATAACAATTTCAAAAAAATTATTCACTTTCTCATATTGCGAAATGTGATAGGTCATAATCTGGCATCTCGTCTACAGTCACTTTCTCATATTTCAGCTGTGTCTGCCCTCCGCCTTTTCTACAAATATTTTCATGGCAAATGCTCTGACGAGCTATTTCCACTGGTACCCCAACTGCATGAATCTAAGCGTGCTAATAGGCTGGCAACTCCGGCCCACCCTTTCAATGTCGAAAGGGTTAAAATGTACTCCAACAACTTCTCTCGCACTTCCCGACAGTGGGACTTCCTTTCTCCTTTTTGCTTCTCTTATGGCTATAATCTTCAAATATTCAAACGTAATGTCAATCGACATCTTCTGATGCCTTGGTCCTGATCCCCGTCCTTCTCCATATCCTTTCCTCAACCCCCCCCTCTTTACTCTTGCTCTCACTCTCTGTAACCCCTTGCGCGCTAGTGACACTCCCGCCTCGCTTGGGGTGAAATGATCAAATATAATTTTAAAAAAAGATGTGTCAAAACATAGATAATTTTATTAGATAAGAACAAAATATACAGTCTTTTTTATGCGCTGTGTCTTCTTAGGACGTAGGCGATCATGGTTCTTCCCAACTTCCTATCCCTTGTAGCTCTTAATAAACTTTATCTTGCTGTTATTTCTTCTAAGTCCTGTTCCTCAATCCATTTACACAAGCTCACTAAGTATGTTATGTTTTTCTTGCCTATGATCCTCTATCCCGTGAGTATCAGATTTTCCAAGCCCTCTTTCCTCATTATGTGCCCCAGAAACCTAAACTGTCTCTTCTTGATGTCAAATATTAGTTTCCTTTTTATTTCCATCTTCACTAAAACTTCATCGTTGCTCACATGTTCGGTCCACGGTATCGTCAGCATCCTTTTGTAGAACCCCATTTCTGTTGCTTCACGTCTCATCTTCATCTTTGAAGAGATCGTCTAGCACTCACTACCATACAGGAGGACAGATATCCCGTAGCAGTTTAGTACTCTATTTCCTGTTTCTAGCGATGTTTTTCTATTTCTTAATCCTCTGCTTAACTTTTGGAATGCTTCGTTTGTTATCCAAATGCACCTTCGGATTTCAGGCGTAGGCGAAATGAATCCGTCAGCTGCCTAAACACTAAATTTGTATTTTAACTCAGTCGTTATAAAAATTTCATTTTAGCAAATTTCAGACCCTCTTTAACCTGTAGCATTCTGCATTATTAATATTACTCCCTTTCTCATTCCATTTTTTCAAGACCTCTCAATTGCAGTATCCTTATTGTTAATTTCACTCAAACTTGTTTCCTGTTGCCATAGCAGGATATGACAACACAACTATGAAATTCAAACAGACTATTGTTCAGGGATCAGAGTCCCTTTCAGTGACAGGATAAACTCTTTGTACAGCAAATAAAGTCACGGGGTGATAAAGATTAATTTCTATTTGTTTATTTTATTAAGATTTACTTATATCACCTACTTCAAAGACTAATTTATTAAGGACATGATATGAACTGAACTGTTGCTGGTAGCATGTAACCAAGTAAATGTCGGTTCATCGACGACTAAAATCTTTAAGGGAGTGTTAATATCTTAATGATGCCCTTATTTTATTTTATATTCCGGTTGGGAAGTCCGTTATACACACAAAAAGATTAAAAACAAAACATTTCAAAAGCTCGGAGCAAACTTTTTTTTTTTTTGTAAGATCAACAGCCATGAAGCACACGGAGAGAGACCCGGTTCCATGGCAATGTATGCAACCAGTGCGGAGACGACACGGCATTGATGGACTGGGGGACTTCCTAGGAGAGAGGTTTTCCCGATAGAATCAACGGTCACGTGTCAATGACGCAGGCGGGACTTCAGACAGGAGGACATCAGCAGTGGTTTAACCTGTAGAGTGACGGGCTTCCCCAGGCCAACATGCTCAAGACACACATTTGAGTGAATACTTCTCTGATATTTATTCCAGATATGTAAGATGAACTGGGCAGGTGCTCCGCCACCCGTCATGGGCCTGATGATGATGATGTTGATAGTCTGGTCGCATATTAATCATAGGGTTGATTGATTGATTTGTTTGTTTAACAGCATATCAACTCCTTAATGGGTCATTTAATGGTAAAAATTAATTTTCATGGGAGTTTTAAAGTAATAAAATTATGCTGTCATTCTACTTTCACAATTGAGTACATGGTAGATGATACTCAGCTTTCGTGCAGAGAAATGATTGTTTGGAAACGATTGCTATAGACGGTGAGATGTGTGTTTTATGAGGTAGATTTTTTAAAATTATATTTTGGAATACAGTTTGATTTCTTCAAGAAATTCGAGGATATTATATGGACTAATGTCATGAAAGTGTTCTTTCATGTTGACTGGTTATTTGCTTTTGTTTACGGCATATCAAAATCTCTATGGGTTATTTAATGCTGGAATGTAAATTATCTGAACACAATTTTATGGCTTCAACTAAATATATATTTTTAACTCAATTATATATTTTCAACTACAGAAAAAGTGTATTAGTTTCCTTTAAAAATTGTATTTATATACTTTGATAGTGTTTTGTTTTGGAGTTCGATATTTGCCCAATAGGTGTTAAAGCCTCGGGTCAGGTTGGTCCTGGGAATAGTAGCAATTAAGAAATGGTCCCACATTTCTCAAAACCTTCAATCAGCCGATCAGTAGAGTAGCTGCCGGGTGAAGTTTTACTCTCAGGGAATTCAGTTACCATGACATTATCAATTAATCTTTCCCTGAGTAAATTATATACTTCGTTCATTTTGTGCTGTGTCGCTTTAGATAGTGGGCGATTATGGCTCTCCAAAAATTCTTTTTTTTTTGTCTTTTGTAGCTCTTAATAATGTATGTCTTTTTGCTATATCTCTTACTTCCTGTTCTGCCAACCATTTACATAGATTCATTACGTAAGTTATGCACTGTCTTTCCCCCCCCCTTTTTATTATTATTAAAACAGCGTGTTTTCCAGATAAAATTTCTAATCATAGAGATTTCTTTGTCACGGACGTGTATTGGGTGATTGGTTATATTCAAGTCCGTTTTATGTTCACGTTGTCTTTTATATATTTCACTAATGCTTTTTTTTCTAAAATTTTCCTTATATTCTCTTTGGTAAAATCTTTCTTCTGATGTAAAACCGGCTCTTTGTTTTACATTGATTAAATTTTGAACAGTTTTGCAAGTATTCGTGATAATATTATATCAGAATGAAAACAATGCCCCACAGAATACATCGGTGAAAATCTAAAAGAATATATGAACACAAAATGGCCTTAAAATTAAACAACACGCATAAAGATCTTGTGTACGTGTCACCGATACCTTCGTGATCATAATTCTAACCTTGAGATAGCCATTTAATAAAAAGTGAATGTAATTTATTCCTTCGAATAATGAGTCTCTTGTGATTAATATACGGTCGGGTTATTTTAATATGTCCTCATATCTTAGGAAGACTGCATCGTAAAAATGTGTAATATTTTAACCATAATTAAAAATGAAGAAACGGAATTAAAATTAGTTAATCTATTTTACTATGATATTATCCGTTTCCATACAATAAATATTCAGCATTCAATGGCCGAATAGTTGTTGTTAATCAGTTGAAATTTGTAAAATCTTGCTCTTAAAACAGTTTTTTAGGCAAAAAGGTTTCTCAAGACCACTAAGTTATACTTTCCTCGAGTGTCGCTGGGGGTTTCTTTCCTCGTTTGTTTAAAATAGTGTGGAGAGTAAACATGATGCTGCCATTATTTTCCCTTCTAGATACATGTGTTATCTATTTTATTTGTTACCGCTGTTGGAACCCTCTAGTGGGTTTCATAATTTGACTAGCAGCATGGCCCGGCCTGCCCCTGTTTGATTCAAAAATCGTACGACTCATACAGCAATCGCTATCACTTGACTTAAAATATTTTTGCCCTTCCTTGCCTTTTAAAGGAGTGCCCTTTGCCGTGCTGATGTTGCTATATGCCTTACTTCTTGCCTATCTCACACTGCGAATTTTTTCTAAGCTCTATACTAAACATTAATTCTGTTACGAAAAAAAGAACTAAACAAAATGAACACAAAAAGATCAGCTTTAAAAAAAGGACTCGTAACTGGAAAAACCGAATGAAAAAAGAATGTTAACAACAAATACTTTTTCACACCCAACCCAGTTTAAACGTTGAGTTTAAGCAAGCGAATGAGCCAATTGGAGTAAAGTGCCATGCAGATTTAAATTTTTCCCAGTTGTGACGAATGCAGTTATCGATTTTTTTTTTTGCATGCTAGTTAACATTCGTGTCAGTCAGCTGTTGATTCTCACGCTGGCCAATAGAATCTTCCTGCCTATTTCTGGCAGCCAGCTATTGGCTCTCACTCTGGGCAGTACAAAATGGCCGTAAACTACATGTGTCGTAGAAGCATGAAAAAATCGATTATTTCCACTATCGATGAGAGTTGGAAATTGCAAAGTCGGTCTTGGCCTCTCCATTAAGTTGGTGCACATGCATGTAAATTTTGATGCAAATCCGTCGAAAATTGCGGCCGTGCATTTGTTACCCAGACGCGCGCACACACACACACACACACACACACACACACACGTTGTTACAGAGAATGTCAGAGGGAAATACGGATTATCTCTGCGATATCCCGTGTCATGTGATCTGGCTTCTTTTTAATCAGCGTTAGGATTTGGTCATCATTAAATACTGCCTGCTTGCCTGCAATGTTTTCAGTCTTCCAGACCGAAACTTTCACTTCTGAACCGTGTGAACGCTGTACGGCACCATCTCCATAAATAGCGCTTATAATTTTGATGTTTTTTTTTCACGAAAATAAAAGAACATCAAATGACGGAAATGCACTTAATTTTCCTCCATATATACTTTTAGCGGAAAACCGTTTAACTTTGATACTTCCACCCTCATGTATATATGTCATACATTTCAGTCACGTGTGAAAACGTGTAAAACGGCATCAAACTCCACCTATTGAAAAATGCCGATCATGTTTGTTCTTACCCAATACTTACACAAACTCACACATTCACACGTGTATACTCATTACATCAAATGTTATTTTTAATGGATATACATATTTGACTAAACATTGCATATATTTTATCTGGAATATTCAGGCTGGTAGACGAAATAATATATATATATATATATATATATATATATATATATATATATATATATATATATATATATATATTAAGAATTGGACAAAAGTCCGACAATTTATTAAAGACATTTTTATGTTTAACATTCTTTTTATCGATACAAGTATTTAAATAAATGTTATTTAATACTGTTTATTATAAACATAGCATTTACTTAAATACTTGAATCTATAAAAAGAATATTAAACATAAAAATATATATGTGTGTGTGTGTGTGTGAGCGCGCGTGTGTGTGTGTAAGTGTGCGTGTGTTTTTAGCTAATTTTATTTGTCGCAAGAGAAAGTTTTTTCTTCTGAATGTAGTGATACTATTTTTCTTGTTGGCTGCCGGGTCGTATAATTTGATAATTGTGTATTTAGGCAGCAGTCCTTCATTTCTGCATGTTTCATTAAAAACGACGAACAAGGTAATATGATTTTTATTGTCTTGTTATGTTTGTGGATTTCATTATTTAAATGTTGGATGTCATTTTTAACTGATTTTATTTGTCATAAGACAAGTTTTTTTTTTTTCCTGAATGTAGTGATACTATTTTCCTTGTTGGTTGCCGAGTCATGTAAAATCCAACATTTAGATAATGAAATCCATAAACATAAAATAAAATAATTCTCAGACTTTGTCCATTTCATAATGTGTGACGTCATTAATTTACATTTCGATACGCATCGAGCAGATATGAATGTATGAGAGAAATTCATGGAGAATTGTATTTTAAAAACAGTAAAATCGCTCCTCTGTGGCGAAATCGGTAAAAGCACGTCAGGCTATATGACGGTTCCGTATAGAATTCAGGTTCGATTCCTGTCGGAGGACGCATATTTTCTATGTAAATTTCTCGGACATTCAGGTCGGTAAATGTTGTTAATACTGTTTATTATAAACAGAGCAATTATTTAAATATTTGTATCTATAAAAAAAAGAATAAACCTAAAAAAATGTCCTAAATATATATGTGTGTGTAAATTATTTTCAGCTAGAGTGTATGTGTAAAGGAACAACATAAAAATAACACAAGACGAAAAAACTATTCTTAACAGACGCGTGTCGTCCCCTGAGCTAGTTTATCAAGGTAAAGGTTTATTTTGTTGCACGTTTATGTTTATATATATATATATATATATATATATATATATATATATATATATATATATATCGCTTACTTTTGTCTGGTCATACTCTGAGTTATGGCACTCTGTGTCCTTCACATGCTTTGACTTTCCAACAACCTGATAAATATTCATGAACATTCTAAAATTTAAAAGACTTGACATCCTTGCTTTTGTATATAAACACGTTCAACAAAATAAACTACTACATTTGCCGTGATAAAGTCCCTCACAGGGCGAAACGAAACGGCTTATAATAGATTTTCCTTTTGTCTTTACACACACACACACACACACACACACACACACACACACACACACACACACATATATATATATATATATATATATATATATATATAAACCACAGACAGGCTGTTTTGCTGTATCACAGCTCATCAGTGTGACTAGACATCCAATCGCTTCCCGGTCAGGAGCGAAACCGGGTATCAATCGGAGATTCTAGCCTCTCCGCCATCGACGCCTGGCAGAGAGAACGGCGAATTTTTGCGTAATTATTCTTTCATAAACACACCAGTCACTCAGAGAACTCAGTAGCTAGGAGAGTCTTGAATTATCAGCAGTAATAGTTTATTTACTCTCCACAGTGATCGACAGATTAAATTATTTTATCGAGAGCTAATATCATCCTCCACAGACAGACTGTTTCGCTGTATCACAGCTCATCAGATAAAAACTAGACATAAGATCGTTTCAGGCCAAAACCGTAACCAGATATTAGTCAGAGATTCTAACCTTTAGGCCATCGACGTCCGGCAGAGGGAAAGGCAATTTTTTGCTTTTTTTTTCCATGAACACATGAGTCACTCACAGAATTCAATCGATATATATATATATATATATATATATATATATATATATATATATATATATGTATACATGTGTGTGCACGTAGAATTTCAGATATAACTAAAATATGTGTGTAAAAGAACAATATGAATACAAAAGTAAAACTTATCATAACCAAAGTATTTCGTCTTCTGATAGAAATGTAAGGATTTTATTTTGCAACAAGTATTTATAGACAAAAGTGAAATTGTTGTTAGTTGTTCAATATTTTTTAATACCATTTACTCACTTTCGTTTATCCGACATTAAATTACGTCACTTCGCATACTCCATAACTTGCCTAGACTTTTCGGTTAACCTGATTAATATTTACGGGCGTTTCTTAAATTTTATGTCACGTCAATATGTACTGCAACCATATCGGCATTGACGTATCTAAGGCAAGAGAGTCTGAGGGAGCCCATCCTTCTTTTGGCTGCTTTTGAAATCAGAGTTTTCCTTCGACTTGATTTGTAGCTACATCCGAGCAAGAGAGACCAGTCCGCAATGCTAATTAGCCTCCTAGCTCGGAGTTGGCTAAATAGAAGAGATGAACACATAACTTTCTCGAGGGTATATGTGCGAATGTGAACGACACAGACTCTTTCGCCGATTTGTCTTTCTGGGTCCTTTAAACTACCCGTACACTCGTATCATACATCAGGAGGTCAAAAGTGGGCAGGGAAATTAAAACCGTTCGGGTAAATATAGTAGTAGACGACGGAATGTGTGACGAAAGAAAATGAGGGAGATATTGTGTGATTGAAAAATGTGATTAGAGGTAAAGAAAAAGACTGCTGGAGTTTGTTTTAAATATATATATATATATATATATATATATATATATATATATATATATATGTGTGTGTGTGTGTGTGTGTGTGTGTGTGTGAAGAGTGTATGTATATAAATATATATATATATATATATATATATATATATATATATATATATATATATATATATATATATTATATATATGTGGTACTTATTAGAAAGCGCTCAATATCAGAGATAGAGCTAACATATTTGGTTGGATTGAGGTGAGTTTGTGACCCTAGGTTTTACGCTTTTGCGATCGTCAGACAAACGATCGCAAAAGTTGAATTCAACCTTTGGAAGTAAGGTCTGATGATCCGCAGTCCTTTAAAAGGCTGTGGTGAAATAATTTATTACTTGGAACCTTAAAGTGGTCTGTTTTTATTTAAATTATTTGCTCTGGATTTACATTGAGCTCTCTGGACTTTATCCTCCTTGGGTTTACCCGTACGGATTACCTAGTTTTTCATAAACTATATATATATATATATATATATATATATATAATTCACCTTCTTTATGTTGCGCAGTGCTTGACAGTGTCTTTACCAATAAAGTAGAGACCTTAACGCTTTGAGCTCTGCGATCCTGAACAATTTTAACCCTTCTTCTGCCTGAGCTCCTCAGTCAAAATTTGCAAATAATAGGTATGTAATGTTTCACGGTAGATATAAAAATATAAGTTATAAGTGTTTACCCACTGTTCAACCGGTGGCTGGGCATTAAGTCATTTTTCCTTACCACTGTTCAACCGGTGGCTGGGCATTACGTTATTTTTCTCTACCATTGTTCAACCCGATGGCTGGGCACTACGTCATTTTTTTCTCTACCGCCGGTAAAGCGGTGGTCAGGGCTCAAAGAGTTAAAGGACAGAAACGTAGTTCTATCCAAAGTTGCGAAAATAATGAACAGATTATGTGAAAAAGAATCTGGATGACAGGAGAATCATAACGACAAGGAATTGGTACTAAAGACCGAAAATACGGCTGAAAATTATGACATTCAAAACGAGGTATAGTGGCATGGGGCCTTTGGGTTAAAATGAACAGTTTTTTTTTTACCATGCCAAGAAGATGAAGGGTGATAATGAAGAGTAAACACACGGCTATTTTCAGCAAAACAAGCTAAGATATTTATTCACGAATTTAAACGCTGGAAGTCATGTCAGTAGCTCGTTTCAGGAAAATAAATAAGAATTCGTTAAATCCGTATATTTAATGTATTGTCATGAAGAGGAAATGCCCGCACAACAGAATAAACGATCTGATACGAAATAATATTAGAAAAATGTTTAAGACAAAGGTAAGAGAGTTCGTTGCTCATCGAAAAGATATATGATTTGCATACGTTCAAAAGTAGATGAAGAGAGATAGTTTGAAACTTAGCTTTCTTCGGTTGTTGAAAGACAATTCTTTGAAGTACATCGTGCTCGTTAGAGGCCGATAGTATAATTGGCGAGTAATTTTTCACTGGCGAGTATATCAACGCTGGTCACAAGGGACTGAAACGAAACCTTTCATCTGACTTCAAATACTCTTCTCATTAATTTAATTGTTCTTTCCATTTTATATAAAAAAGAATTTCGCGTAGGCCCGCTACTTTATTTCCCTCTTCTTCTTCTTCTTCTCGGTTGACTGGCTAATTCCTGTGATGGCAATGTTTTCATTGGTCCAAAGATAATTTCAAATCGTCTCGCGAATTCCTTTCCTTCTTCATGGCTGGGTGGAGGTAACAGATAGCTAACATTTTTTAGACCGATGTATTAACACTGAACAACGTTCGCAAGATACCCGAGTAGATAAAAGCGTCAAGGAAACATGGGAACACGAAAAGCGCAACTCCGCTTACCGGAAGCCAAGTTGAGCATGCGTAACAGCAATTAACAAAATGGCGTAGAGCTGTGTGCAGTCACAAGTTTGGTTATTCAGGCTCGCAAAGAAGCCTAGTTGCCAATGGAAACACCGTTTTTATTGGCTTCTCAAGACGCGTCTAGTTAAGAGAATTCTTCAAGCGATGTCAATTTGATGCAATCAGCATTTGCGATTTTTCTCTTTTCTTTTCCTTCCTCCTGTAGAAGTTCTGGAATTTGCGGATGTGACCGCAGTTCACAAAAAGGTGGTAGCATATAATAATCCGCATTGCTTTCTTTCGTGCCTTCATTGTCTTCACCATATGTTTTTCACACCGCTGCTTTTTTCTCCCCATGGCCATGGCATTGTGTTTGTACTGTGTCTTGTTTAAGGTGCAAATAACCGTTTCTTATGCCATGTAATTAATGCTATATAAACTAATGTTCACATGACGATGACACTCAATATTCTTTGTTCATATATGTTTTACTATTGTTTTGGGCACTCGAGGCGGTGTAATGGTTAGCAAGCTTGTCTCTTTAGAACAATTATGACTGAATAGTAAGTTCGGTCCTCACTGAGTGCCCCATAGATTCGGCCTTGTGCTGCATCTAAGCTACGGTTAGAAAATCACTATGTTTTACTATTACTATGTATTTGTTAGCTATTAGTAAGCATATCCTTAATTGAAAACAAAAAAAAATCCAGTGCTGTTGTTGAAGTAATATTAGCAAAATCTTAGAAATGCATTTCAATTTTAATCAGCACCCTTCTGCTAAATCTGTCAATAAATTCTAGTAGTTCGTTCAGTGCCTTTTCCCCCGGGGTAATGTTTAGCAGTTTAGCTTACCTAACAATTACTTCGATCCCCACAGGTTACACCATATTTGTGATCTTGCATAAGTCTCGTACGTCTAGTAAGTGATCTTGCATAAGTCTAATAAGTCTAGTAAGTGATCTTGCGTAAGTCTAGTAAGTCTAGTAAATGATATTGCATATATCTAGTAAGTCTAGTAAGTGATCTTGTATAAGTCTAGTAAGTGATAATCTGAATATATTCTTACGCTGTTTTATGATAAACGAGTTATTCTGGCAACCATTACTATTGAAGAATTAATTCAATACACCTTGCTCCCTAATTTTGGCCTTATGCCAAACTAAGCTAATACAAAAGGTATGCTTTTTTAATGTAGGTGTTTACGTGCTAAACGTCTATAAACTATAAAGCTGAAATATATATATATATATATATATATATATATATATATATATATATATATATATATATATATATATATATATATTGTTGTGGATTCGGGATGAAATCCGGTGCCACTAAATAACAAACGCCAAGAAGGAATATAGGAAAATAAATGTATTAATGTAATAATACAAACTGGTAATGCAGGTTAGTAGTTCCAGGAATGCGGGTTAGTAGCAAAATATATATACAGTCTTTGGTATCGACGTATCACTGTATGACTTCTTACTGAGTCTACGTGCTTGCTCACTGTGACTCTTGCTCGTTACGTTCGTGTTCGTTCGTCGCTCTTTCCCGTTCTTCTCCCGGGTATTCACTAGCAGTAGTATATGTATACCCTGGATGAGTCAATTTGTGTAAAAAGGGTAGAACCCCTCAACACCCCTTCCTTAGATTCCTTTTTGGGGGATGTTAATATTTTTTCCTCTTTTGGTCGATAATTAGAGATTCTGTAAATTTTCTTTTCCTGTTCGTCCTTCTAATTTCTGTGTCTTCTTGTGGTCTTTGAATCTCAAATTCTCCAAAGATCGCCGCCATCGAATCGTCATTTTCTGCAGGTGACGAGCTTGGCTCTTCAACGGTTCTTTTTTGTATTTGTTCAATATGTCTTCTGTGGGTAAATTTTTTGCCTTGTATTGTGTACATCACATTTCCTAGTCTGTTAATTATTGTACCTGGTTCCTATGAAGCCATATTGTTCCTAAACATTCTGAAATAGACCCGTTCGCATGGTTTGAATGATCCCTTGAGTACTTATAGGTGTATGCCGGTTTTTGTTTTTGTTAGGCAATAACTTATCAAACACAGACCGTATTTTGCGGGCAAATATCGCTTCCGCTGGTGAAAGACCAGATGGTGTGTTCCCGTTCGGGGTTATTCTGTATACTTGAATAGCTCTTTCTGTCGGTACGTCCTCTGCTTTTTTTAAAGCTCTCTTTAGCGTGTCTACAAATCTTTCGGCTTAATATGCTTTACTTGATACGTCGCACAGAATTCTTGGAAGACGCTGAATGTGAATTGCGTACCATTATCAGTTACCAGGCAATCTACGACGCCGAATCTCGCGAATAATTCATGTAGACAATTTATAGTATTTTCCGGCGTCGGGTTTTTGAATCTGAAAACTTCTGGTCACTTGCTAAAACTATCTACCATTATTAAGTAGTAGTACCCTTCTATGGTTCCTGCATAGTCCGCATGGTTGCTAGACCAAGGTCTGTCCACCTTAGGCCATGGTTTTTGTATAGTAGGCTGTGCCTTTGCTCCAGCAGCACAGCCTTTACATCTTTCCACCATTTGCGTAATATCATCATCCATATTAGGCCAGTAAACGAAACTCCTCATTAGTGCTTTCATACGTTTTTTTTTCCTGGATGTCCTAAATGAAAGTCCTTCAAAATCCGCCTTTGTAACGATTTTGGTATGACCACCTTTTCATTATACAATAATATGTGATCACAAATTGAAAAACTGTCTGATAGATTCCTTTCCTTTTCTTCTATTTTTTTTTTCGTCCTCTGAATAAATTCATCTTTTTCTCTCTAGCAAAATCACAGGTAGTTCCTTTACTGTATTGTATAACACTTTACTGATTTCATCTTCGGCTCGCAACGCCGCTATTAATGAGTCTTCCAGAGGTTCGCCTTTCGTAGGTACCAATCGCGATAGTCCATCAGCATGCCCAATTTTCTTCGATGGTAGGAACTCAAGTTTGAAGTTGTAATTCAATAAAATAGTTCCCCATCTTAGAAGTCTGTTGGCTGTGTAAATTGGTAGTCCTTTTTTCGATCCGAAAATCGTAAGAAGAGGTTTATGGTCCGTTTGAAGAGTAAACTCTCTTCCATAAATATATCTATGAAAGCGAGTCATGGCGAATATTGTGCCTAACGCTTCCTTTTCAATTTGCGAATAATTCCTCTCCGCTGGTAACAATGATCTCGATGCGTGAGCTATGGGTTTCTTTGTGCCATCCTACATCTTGTGTAGTATGCAAGCTCCTACTTCGTGTGAACTTGCGTCACTAGCAATGATGATTTCTAGTTTGGGGTTGAAATGCGTCAGTGCTAGCTTAGAAGTTAAATTTTGTAGTATCTCCTTAAACGCTTTCTGACAGTCTTCCGTCCAATTCCATTTGTTCTCTTTTTTCAATAACTCATTGAAGGGAGCCCTCAATTTGTGCATGTTTTCGATGAATTCACCATAATAGTTCGCTAGACCAAGAAAACTTTGTAATTCTGCGACATTTTTCGGCTCAGGCATATTTTTTTATTGCAGATGCCCAAATCCTGAAGTCTTTTAAAAACTTCCTTTATGTGCGATGTGTGTTCTTCAACATTGTTGCTTTTGATTAGGATGTCGTCCAAATAAGCGGTAGCAAAGTACTGGCCCATGAACATTGTATCCCACGTCTGTTGGAGGATTAACGTTGCTACTTTTACCCCAAATGGTAATCTGTTGAATTTGTACAGCCCTTTATGCGTATTAATACATAGGATTTTTGTGCTTTCTCCTCTACTGAAATCTGAAGATAAGCTTCGCTTAAATCTATTTTAGAAAATACCTTACCACTGTTAACCTTGGTAAATATTTCCTCCGGGCTTGGTAATGGGTAGTGATGGTCTTTTATAGCCTTATTTAACCCAGTCGAGAAATATGTGCAAACACGGATTTCTCCGGATTTTTTTCTTTACGTAGACTACTGGTGCCGTCCATTTACTGAACTCGACTTTTGAAAGGATTCCAGTTTGTACAAGTCTTTCTAATTCTTTATCGATTTTTTTCTATGGTAGCAAACGGCACGTTTCGCTTCTTTTTAAATACTGGTTGGACATTTTCTTTTAATTCAATTCTAGCTGCAAACTTGTTACATCGTCCCAACCCACTCGAGAATACTTCGGGGAATTGACTATGTAATTTTTGTAGTTTCTGACGGTCCGCACTTTATCTTTTTACAAAAAGAGCTGATAGGTAAATCCCATACGTCGAACTTCTGCATCCAGTCTGTGCCCACCAGATTTTCTGCATCCTTCATTACGAATATTTTGAGATTTTTGTTTTCCCGTGGAATTTTACATTTATGATTACTTCTCCTTCGAATTTTATACGCTTCCCTGTAACAGACTTAGCAATTTTCTGTGTATGCATCATGGTCGGTCTACTTAACTTTCTCCATGTTTGTAGGTTAATTATCGTCAGATCTGACCTTGAGTCTAGTTGTAATTTTATCTTCTTATTTAAAATTTCAAGTTTCACGTATTTTCATTGGTTAATATTGTCTTCGTCATGCATTCTAGTTGCTCTTATCCTACTAGTAGGTTTTTTGTTCCTACATTGGGATGCCTTGTGGTCCATTTTTCCACACGCTAGACAGTTTTTATATTTAAAACGACAATCCTTATTCCAGTCTAATCCTCCACATCGATAACATACAGATTTCTGTCATTAGTTGCTCTGAACGTTGTACTTTTTTCATTATTATAGAATTTTTTTTTCTGGGGAGGTTGAAAATCCTAAACCTTTGTTCAACTTACGGATGTGTGCTACTCCTGAATCTTCGATATCCTTTGAGTCTTTCTTTATACGCAAACATTTTTGGCAGCCTTCTGACAATTTTTGTCGTGTTAATCCAGGCTCATTTTGAAGTTTTGAAAGCATTCTTTTACGCATTTCACTATCCTTGGCTGAGACTAACCCTTGTACAAAAATAACACACTTGAAATTGTCAGGAGTTCATTCTGCCAGTCGTCGCAATGTTTGTTCACGATTGCGGCGAACGTGGAGTAGTCCTCATTTTCACCTTTTACGAGGTTAAGACATTTCCACCTTTTGTGAAAAAGTGAAGTCTTTGGACTGAAGAGCTCCATAAGGCATGTAACTGCTTCGTCAAACGTTAAATCGTTTGTCTTTTTTTGACAAAATATAATCCACAAATTTTGTGTATTTTCTGAGTAATAGACGTAGCTTCTTAGCTTCCGTCCAATTTTGGCAATCGATGGTGAAAATGTCTTCATGACGTCTGTAATAGTCCCCGAAATCTTTATCCTCTTCTAGAGAGTATTTGAATGTTTCTGCCGTGTTCCAAACTGCGTCTTGGAAAAAGTCGCCTCTTTTTCGATATTTTGTTGTTTGTTAGCTGCTACATTTAATATTCGTTCCTGGAGTTGCATTTGTCTTTCTTCATGTCTTTCTGCATTTATTCTTTGTCTTTCTGCATTTATTCTTTGTCTTTCTTCATTTTGCATTTGTCTTTCTTCATTTTGCATTTGTCTTTATTCCATTTATCTCTTGGAATTTTAGTTGCTGTTCATTTTGTTTTTGTTGGAGTTGTATTTGTTGTTAATTTTGATATCTTATAAGTTTAACTAAAATACTTTTAAAGTCCTCCATCATAAGAGTCTTACGCAAAACTCGACTTTCTGTATTTTAATCCTCGTAAATCTTTGCCGCCAAGTTGTTGGCAAATTTTTCTTATTTTTTTGAGTGTCCGAGAAGTGCAAATCCTCGTCGCCCAAGTTGTTATGGTCAACGAGAGAGATTTTTTTTTCTTTCCAGGTAGGACCGAAGTACTCGTCGCCCAGTTGTTGTGGTCGACGAGAGAGATTTTTTTTTCCGTGTGAGTTCGAAGTCCTCGTCGCCAAGTTGTTGTGGATTCCGGGATTAAATCTGCTACCACTAAATAACAAACGCCAAGAAGAAATATAGGAAAATAAATGTATTAATGTAATAATACAAACTGGTAATGCAGGTTAGTAGTTCCAGGAATGCGGGTTAGTAGCAATATATATATATATATATATATATATATATATATATATATATATATACAGTCTTTAGTATCGACGTATGACTTCTTACTGAGTCTACGTGCTTGCTCACTGTGACTCTTGCTCGTTACGTTCGTGTTCGTTCGTCACTCTTTCCGGGTATTCACTAGCAGTAGTATATGTATACCCTGGGTGAGTCCATTTGTGTAAAAACAGGAGAACCCTCAACACACACACACACACACATATATATATATATATATATATATATATATATATATGTTTTCTGGTTAGCACATATAGATATGAACACATGATATCTTTACATATATATACGCGGTTAAGTCGGAGCTTGTTCGTATTTCAAGTTTAATTAATCGTTCGAACAAATTAAAGAGGAAAAGAATTCATTCATCGAAAGATTTCACATCATATTCTCTTGTTTGTTGTGATCGTTGTGCCAGAAATTCAACTCCACGTCTTCACAATTTGCTTGGTATAGAGCATCCATTTTTAACCACACCCAGATTGTCAAACATCCAGTCCGAAGAGGAAATAAGCCTTGAATCGGAAACGGTGGTAATCTGATGAAGCAGGTTTTTGACTCAAGGTAGAAGTTCCTGAAGTACCTCAAGTTTGTACTTGGTAACATTGGCAATGGATGCTGGGTTATTGTCATGCTGGTTCAGTGAGCATGCTCGATTGACCCATGATGGATAGCAATCTTTTCAAACAATTACATACTCACTGCTGTTATTGAGTATAAAGGTCAGCGTTTACAATGTGATCAACCTCAAAGTGCAAACACCTCCACAAAATTCCACCAAACGCACAACATGACCTTCTGTTCAAACCGCCCTTGTTTGACAAGGACGAAATGAAGTCACTGATTACTCACTGATTTTTGGATCCATTTTTCATCTACAGATACATTTCGACGTTAAAAAACGTACATCTTGAAAAAAAAATTGCCTACGTTGGACCGGGTCATTAGTCAATTCATGGAGAACAGCGTCGGTTCACAAAGCCGAGCTCAGGGTGGCGCCAATTCATGATGCTTTGTGAAGGATCATGTTCTACCGACAAGATACGAGTGTTTATGCTTGACAACTGTTCAACCATTTCAAGCAAGGCCTCATCTTCCAAGACAGTATATTTGTCTGACTTTAGATTGTCTTTGAGGCTGGTGTCATCTTATTTGAAATACCTGAATCAGTTTTGTGCTACACATTCGTTCTGAGTTCATGGGCCTGTCACATTAATTTCTTCTTCTGCTGCCTTTGCACTCTGTCCTTTGTATCCACAGATAACGTAAAATTTCTCTAATCGCAATTTTTCCGACAGTCGTTATGAGGTCTGTAAAATAAAGAACAAAGAATTACTTTTCATATGTTATATATGAAAATAAATAATAAACAATTCAGCAAATTAGACAAGTTGTATCAAATTAATAGAAAAACATGGAAACACAAGTTCCCAAATTTATTCTAGAAAATTCGAGAAAAACTTTGATTCAGCCTGATATATATATATATATATATATATATATATATATATATATATATATATATAAAAAAGAAGAGAAATCGCAAACGTTTTTTGGTTGTAATGTGGATTTCTTGAAACAAAATCCACATTACAACCAAAAACGTTTGCGGTTTCTCTTCTCTTCGTTTTAATATTATATGCTTTTCTATAGTTGGAACAACTATGACCTCTTCCCTCTCTCTCTCTCTCTCTATCTATCTATATATCTATCTATCTCTCTCTCTCTCTCTCTATATATATATATATATATATATATATAAAAATATATATATATATATATATATATATATATATATATATATATATAACGACTTATACCTACAGAAGAATTTGGCATAAAAAGGTCATTTTACATTTACGAGATGCTTTCGGCCAACATGTAAGAAATATATAAATGAAAAAAATGATAACATATATGGGCTACAAAAATCTTAATGAGATGCAATTAAATATTGCTTTGCCACACACACGCGTGCACACACACACACATACACACACGCGCACACACACACCACACACGCATACATACATACATACATATATATATATATATATATATATATATATATATAGAGAGAGAGAGAGAGATAGGATGTCAATTTACGTTCAGGAGGCCTTTTCGGCCAACACTTTATCAAAACTTGAACGTTAGCGAATAAAATAATATAAGTGACATACTTGTAAATGGCGAATGAGAAAGGAAAATTGGTATACGATTAAACTAGATTTTATTTGTAAACAAACTGACGACTAAAACAAAATAAAAGGTTCCAAAAAGAGTATAAAATAAAAAAAATAAAAAATTATTCATATTCCCTCGATCAAACATAAGGAACGAATGAAATGTTCCTTTTGATTACTTAGGATCGGTTGATGAAATTTAATATACACAGCTTCAAGGATTCTAAGATGATGGACCAAGCTAGCTCTATGCAAGATTGAAAATTATTTGTCAGGATTGTTTCATAAATGTTGCCCAATGGAAGTGTCGTGCACAGGTTGAGTCTTTCATTTCATACGACTCTAACGACGAGATCGCAAATAGGCAGGCACGTTTTGCGTAATACGAGATTCCAACACACACACACACACACACACACACACACACACACACACACACACACATATATATATATATATGTGTGTGTGGAGGGTGCTAGCTTAAAAGACGCTCCATCGGACAGCATTTAAGCTAGCTATTGCGGAGGACTCTTGTTTTGGACTTTCACCTTGTTCATGTGTTTGAAAGTCCCTAAGTATTTGCATATTCTCAGTATTGGAAGTTCTCCTGTCTGCCGTTTGATTTGGTTTTTCATTTGCACGGGACTTTCTTTTCCTCGTTGCAGCCTTGGCTCTTTTGATTGCAATCTGGTCCTCTGTTGACGGAGATTTCTCTTTGCGAGGCAGACTACTGCCGTATGCGATAGGCAACTTTAAACTACAGAAAAACTCAAAAATTGATCGCTGCATTTAATTATTGCATTAACAGTTAAGCTTACCATTTAAAAGTTCAACGATAATTCTGCCGCCATGTCGTGGGACATAGCTACTTAGTTTCTGAATTTTTATTTCATGGATGACTTTCACTGGATTTCGCAATTAATTTCGATTATTTCCAAATTTAGTTTTCACTTTATAAAATTTGTTATCGCACAAAAAATTTCTTCACAAAAAATCACATAAAAAATCCCCGAAAACTATCGCAGTAATGAAAATTTGTGAATCCAAAATTTCTGTAAGATGAGATATTGAAAGTTAGAGAGTTGTGTCCCTTTAATTGAAAAATTTTTGAGACGGTGACACAGACAATCGTATTTATTATATATATGAAATGTTCATCTGCTCGTTTAACATTTCTTCTAGGAAAGAAAGTCTATGCCTTTTGCAGACATCTGTTGAGGCAAATATTGCGCTTTTTTAACAACTTCCAACTGTTGTTTATATAGTAACTATGCCGAGCAGCTCCTTATTACAGTTTCTGGGAAAGTGCACACAATCTGGCGTGATGAACATTTTTTGAGTGGTTATATGTGTGCCGTGTCCCTTCAGATAGTGGATGATTATGACATCTCCATTGTAGCTCTAATCAGGGTTTGAATTATTACCATCCTTTTTTCTCTCTCCTCTTCTATCTAAACACATTGTTTTCTTCTATACTTGCGGGCTTTCAGTATTTCTTGTGAGTGCTAACTTTTCCAAGCCCTCTTTCCTCATATCTTTTCCCAGATAATTCACCTTTAAGTGCCTTTACAGTTCCCGTTTTTATTATAAACTCTACGCTTGTCACGTCTTCCATTCAGGGTATTTCCAGTGTCCATCTTTAGTAGCACATCACTCTCACATTTCAGACAACTTTTCTTCGTTTCTAATAAAATTTGCATGCGTTTTCATATTGTTACCCCGTTTTTAAATGTCCGCTTTCGCGCCAACTTATCGATCACACATTGGCCTGCCTCTTGCTGACGACCATAGATTTTAGTTAATCGTTTGTTTTTTCTTCTCACTATACTATGCTACCTTGGCAATTCCATTAAGTGCATTGACAAAAAATGGGAAGTTGGAAAAGAAATATGCATCATTTCATCTGTGCTGATGGTATATTCAGAAGGACACACACACAGACGCATGCACAGAGGCACACACACACATATATAGTTTGGAAAGCATACCTACACACACGCACACATAAATATTCTGAGTGTAAACATCTAAAGGAGTAATGAAATTTTTTATTGCTTCAAGCATTATTATATCGGAAACTCGTATTTAAAATAGACGAGGCATTTTTTCTTAAAAAAAAACGGTTTCTGCACATTGAGAAAATGTGTCCTCCGACAGAGATCGAACTGGCGCCCTGCTTTGTAGGAGAAACCACCGTTTGATCTGGCGTAACTTTTTTATTTTTATTTATATATATATATATAAACCTAGTGAGCCAGACAAACCTACTCAGGTTTCACCTAAGTGGATTGTCAGGGAAAGCTGACAAATCAAAAATTCGAGGGTTTTTCGAAACGAGTATAGTTACCTATATATATATATATATATATATATATATATATATATATATATATATATATATATATATATATCGTGACTGAGGGCTTAGGCGTGATGCCCTTGTTCAAATTGTTAACACGCTCTTTCCCAGAAACTGTAACTGAGAACTGCTAAGCATAGTTGCAGTATAGACCACAGGTGGGCTTCATGGGTGTTGAAAAAACACAAATGCACCTGAGCAAGCGTCTGCAATAGGGATTGGTTAGCTGCCCTAGTAGATGGGTATCCTCGAATACGAGTGGCCAGCTATACAAATAAACAAAAACACACACACACACACACACACATATATATATATATATATACATTTACGCCATTATGTTTCACTTTTTTACTTATATATATATATACACATTTGTATATATATATATATATGTGTGTGTGTGTGTTTGTGTTTGTGTGTTTGTGTTTGTGTGTGTACTTGTCTGTGTGTTGCTCTTCTACCTGTAATTTTACTTATGCGTTTCTATGTACATATATGTATGTCTCTATGACATTCATAAATCTAATGGTTTTTGGCTCAACGCACCCACCATTTCCCCGTTTCCTTCCCGTCAACCTCTCCATTTCTCTCTCGAGTCTTCTGCATTTACCCTACTCCTACTTCCCTCACTCAAATGATACCAGGCTATGAACAAATTAATCGTGAATAAAATAAAATAAAAATAACAATTGTAATTTAAAAAGGAAAAGGTCTAAATAACTTAATACAAAGGCGCATGAATAGCGCTCCGCCCATTGACGTCATTGCTGACATTTGTCCAATCACTGTGAACAAATCCAGTTCAACCCCTGCCTTATGTCCAATGAAACTACTGCGTCATTTGAAAAAAAAAAAAAATACATGTAGAATTGCTGCCGTTCTTCCCCCTCGCCAGTTAACTGGCAAGACTCCGTAGCGGTTCCAATCTCTGAACCTGAAAGAGACTAAGCAGCGTCACTGCTACTGCCAACACCGATTTCGCCACCGTTTGTCTGAGGGACCCTCTTTACCGTTCGCCACGAGATTCCGTTATTGGTATATCTCAACCAAACAATGGCGACGTTAAGAGGGAGGGACAGAGGAGGGGAATCGCGAAAGGGCCAATTAAATCGAGGATTCGCGTGATATGTCTGTTCGACTTTCTCGTCTATTGACGCTTTCTTTGAGTTGCATCCATCCCGTCAGATAGGCCACAGCGGCTCGGAGTTTGAATGAACGCCAAGCGCATGACAAGGAAAGAAAAAAAAAGGTAAAGAGAAGGACACATTGAAAGAAAGGAGAAAAAGAAAAGAAGAAAAAGAGAAGAAAAATAAAAGAGACGGGATTTTACTTGTTTCCATTCGAGAAACAAGTTTTATTTCGTAGATTCTTTTAATATTTTATTTTTTGAAAAGTTTCCTTTTTTTTATTTATTTTGACCCGGCTTGCTTATACATGCGTATATATATATATATATATATATATTATAAAAAAAAAAAATATATATATATACATACAGACACTGACATACTCACAGGCAGACACAGACATGAACCCACACACAACCACACACACACACACACATATATATATATATATATAAACACACTCACATATGTATATATATATATATATATATATATATATGTGTGTGTGTGTGTGTGTTTGTGCGCGCGCGTGTGTGTGTGTGTGTGCGGTTTAGAGGATATATTTCTAATAACATTACTCGAAAATACAGGGCGGTGCACGAAAATACACGAAAGGAATAAGCGGAGCGTCTATTCAAATACGAGTATCCACTGAAAACAGTGTTTTAAGCAATAAAAATCTGTGAGATTAATAAAGAAAAAGTCAATTCCTTTCTTTAGAAATTGGTTGGTTTACGTTCAAATACGAAATTGAGCAGATACGATTATCTCGACAGTCAGAGAAATAGTTGTGTTTAAAAGCACTGTTCAGACCTTGCATGGCCATCGACGAGCTCCGTAGCCCAAAGGTCAAAGCATATCGTATATATATATATATATATATATATATATATATAAAGTGGTCTGATGATTGCGTCTAGCATGAAACAGTCTGCCGCCCCTGAGTGTTGACTTAAATGTTCACTTTTAACATATATATATATATATATATATATATATATATATATATATATATATGTATGTATGTATGTATGTATGTGTATATATTACATTTTTGACGTAACACTGTATTTAATTTTTATACAGAAAATTTTTCATTTATCTCACTTGCTTAAACTTCAATTTTTCAACAACGTTCATTATTTTCTTTCTTTCTTTCTGAATTGTCCTTTCTGTTTTTCTTTGGTTCAATGATTGTTTAATATAGACTTTTAAAGTGTTATTTCTACCTTTCCTACCTTTATCTATTTCCTTCTTTTTTTTTCTTTTTCTTTCTTTCTCTTTTTCTTTCTTTCTTTCTGTACAGTCCTTTCTGTCTCTCTTTGGTTTCAATGATTTTTTATATAGTCTTGTTGTTTATCCCTTTTCTCTTCATCGATTTCTTTCTTTCTTTCTTTCTTTTAAATCCAACCTGTCCTTCTTCCTACGATTGTTTGATATTTTCTTTTAAACTATTTCTCCCTTTCCGTTGTTCATCGATTTATTTCTCTGCGTTTAGTTCAACGATTATTTCATATATTATTTTGAACTACTCTTCCTCCCTTTCTTTCTTTCCTTCTTTGGAAGTAATATATTTTACTTTTTTTTCAGTTTCTCTTTCTTTCTTTTTTTATTACTTTTACTTCATTAATTTTTTTCGGTTTACTTTCTTTCTTATAAGACTTTTATTCTTTCTTCTTTCATATTTAAACAAACAAAACATTCAATGATTATAATTCTTTTTATTCGTTCCCCTTTCTTTCTTTCTTTCTTTCTTTCTTTCTTTCTTTTATATTCCCAAGTCCATTTTTGTTTCTTTCTTATTTGCCATGTTATTTATATCTTCTTTATTTCTTTTATATCCATCAATGTCTTTCTTTCTTTCTTTCTTTCTTTCATTCTTTCTTTCTTTCTTTCTTTTATATTCCCAAGTCCATTTTTGCTTCTTTTTTATTTGACATGTTATTTATATCTTTTTTCTTTTATATCCTTCATGGTCCTTTCTTTCTTTCTTTCTTTCTTTCTTTCTTTCTTTCTTTCTTTCTTTCTTTCTTTCTTTCTCAACAGTTATCTTTGTCTTCGTTTTGTCCAAAGATTGATATTTTCTTTTGAACTCTTGTTCTTGTCTTTTTCTTTTCCTTAATTCATTAAGTGTCCTCTTTTCAAATTCGAATTTTCTTTCTTTCTTTCTTTCTTTCTTTCTTTCTTTCTTTCTTTCTTTCTTTCTTTCTTAACAGCTCTGCCCGCCTTCCTTTTGTCCAACGACTTATATTTTCTTTTAAACTCTTGTTTCGTTCCTTCATCAATTTCTTTCTTTCTTTTTTCTTTCTTTCTTTCTTTCTTTCTTTCTTGCTTTCTTTACTGAGTTTTCTTTTACAGAGTATATTTTAATTGCTTCTTTTGTTTACATTCTTTTAAACTTAACATTCCTTCTTTTCCATTATTTCTTCTTTTTTTTTGCATTCATCTCTTTCCTTCCTTCATATTTCATTATTTTTCCTTTCATCCCTTTTTTTTCTTTCATTTATCTATTTCATTCTTTTTCATATATTCCTTTTTTCCTTTCATTCTTTTTATTTTCTTTCATACGGATAAAAATTTCTATTTTAGCTCTTAAATTGCATTCCTTTAAAAAAAATCATCATTTTCTTTCTGTTTCCCCAAATCATTCATTCATTTTTCCCATCTTTCTAAATATATTTCTTTCTGTTCGCTTTCCTATTTTCTTTCAACTTTCCAGTTCATTTTTTCATTCCCTAGTTTAACTGGTCTACCGCAGAAAGAAATGGCAACCTACTGCGGGAAAAAACATCTGCCTCGTCAGCCATATATCGAAAGATAAATGATCGCCTAAGCTCGTGTCACATATGGCATATAAATGACTGAAAGGCTGGCACAGTGGAGTAATGGATAGCGGCTCGGATTGAGGAATCGGAGAGCCGAGTTCGAATTCCAGTCGAGTCCATTACATTCACTTACGTGCTAATACCCTTCTTCTCCCCCCCACCAGCTATGGGTAAATAACAGGACAGACCGGGTTCTATAGTCTTGGATGGCAACTGATCTACCGCAGAAAGAAATGGCAACCTACTGAGGGAAAAAAAACCTCTGTCTCGTCAGCCATATATCGAAAGATAAATGATCGCCTAAGCGTGTATCATGCATGGCACATAAGTGACTGACTTTTCTACCTTCGTTAATCAGTTTCCCTTTCTGCACACGAATCATCCACGCCAATATTTCCTTCAATTTTTTTCTTTTTATACCAAATAATTACCATTCACTGACACAGAGCGAAATTTTTTACCCTCCCCAATGATCAAATTTGACCACTTTTAAAAACCCTGTAATGAGAAGGCCTCAATGTACTGCTGGATATTACGGCATACCTTGCCGTTGGTGATATGGTCAAGATATGAGATGCGCAGGATTGTGCAATAGCATCTCATTTCCAGTGACTGCATCTTCCTATTTAGTTCCGCTGTGAATGCCTATGTCTTGCATGCATGCATGTCGGTTGTCCCTCGAATCCGAAGAGGACGTGTCATTATCTGCCTCTCATCTGTGAACGCGTAGGTGGCTCCGCAACCCCAAGCTGAAGGCGCAGAGACTGGAACAGTGGGGGCATTAAAATTCTGTTGTCGTAATCACTGCTGACGATGCCCGGTGGCGTTGATCTCTGGCAGCTTTGAGCTTCTGGCGTTGAACATCCTCGAAGGTGATAGCAGCATCACGGATTGTGATTCGCCAACGTGGTTGATCATTGGCGCGCTCCTCTAGTTGTTGAAGATTTGCTTTCACTGTGTCTTTGTACCGCTTCTTTGGACGGTCCTGGTTTCTCTTGCCGTGCAAGGGCTCTCCGTACAGCAGACGTCTTGGCAAGCGGTGCTCCTTCATGCGGATGACATGCCCTACCCATCGGAGTTAGTCCTTAATGAGCATGGACTCAAGGCTTCAGAAGTGAGCACGATCCAGGGCCTATAGAGAATACCAGTGTTAACTCTCCATATTGTCTTTAGCTTAGATACTATGACTGTACTAACTAAGCTTCGAGTATATCATGGCTAAATAACAAAAAACTGAGGCATCTTAATAGTAAAATGCCGGGGAACTGTTTATTTTTTTGCCCCTACTCTCATTTATGGGTCGGGGCTTGCATTATTCTTTTTTACTTATTCCACCCAAAAGAAGGCGATAAAGTCACTAAGATGCAACAGGTTACTTAGAGTTACTGAAAAGAAAGGACAATAAAATAAATGGAAGCAAGAGATAGCGATTGATCTTGCATTTAATCTTTGAAGGTGATACGAAAGCAAATAACCAGGACGAAGTCCGAGAGAAGAACCTATTAGAAAAGAACTTAAGGTTACATCTAACAATTTCAAGAGTAAAATGATGAGACCTATCTGCCAATCTAGTATTGCGCTTAAATTCATAAATTCGGGCTACCAAAGAGGAAAGCTCATCAGAAAAATTTTAATGAAAAATTTATAGAAAAGATGCAGCGAAGCTACGGTACGGCGATGGTTAAGTGATAGAAGCCGAGATGCTAGGTTAGGACTGACAATATTGCATGTTATTCTTTCGATATTGTCAACAATGTCTACCAATTTACCAGCAGACCGAGCAGAAAACTTTAGCAATTGACTCGATATAATCAATTCAATTCATATAATTGGAAAATTTTAAATCAAAAAGGCCCATTGAGTTAATGACCTGGAAGTTAGTATCATTAACGTAAAGGAACGTAGAAAAAATATGCTAAGACGTGTAAAAGAGAGAGATTTAGTCTTGGACGCGCTAAAATTAACAAGCCGTTTCTTGCCCCAGTTAAAAATAGACTGAAGATCGTTTTCGAGATCAGGTTAAAGGGACTTTCACTAGGCCGTCCCCAGCTAGGCAACACCTGTTCCATTCGATTGAAAGGAGGCGGGTTAGGGTTAATACCTGTCGCAAGAGGCTTCCCAAAAGCAAAATAAACAATAAGTACGCTCCTGTCAAAATGTACGCGTAGAACCCGCACATTAAATTGTTGTTGTGTTAAATTTGAATCCACGCTCAGTGTGGAGACCTTTATGTGTCTTCTTCTCCTTCTTCTTCCTCTTCTTTTCCTGTTTCTTCTTTTATTTGATTTCTTCTTCTTCCTTAATACGTCTTCTTCATCTTCTTTTTCCTTCATGCCATCACTTCTTTTTTCTTCTTCTTCTTCGTGTAACTTCTTTTTCTTCTTCTTTTTCCTTCATATGGTTACTTCTTCTTCTTCTTCCTTCATGCGACTTCTTCCTTCATTCAACTTCTTTTATGCAACATTTTCCTTCATGCAACTTCTTTTTCCTTCATGCGATTTCTTCTTCTTTCTCTTCTTCTTCTTTTTCTTTCATGAGATTCCTTTTTCTTTCACTCGACTTTTTCTTTTTCCTTCATGTGGCATCTTCTTCTTCATCATCATCATCATCATCATCATCATCTTCTTCTTCTTCTTCTTCTTCTTTCATGCGATTTCTTTTTCCTTCATGCGTCTTCTACTTCTTCCTTCATGCGATTTTTTTCTTCTTCTTCTTCTTCTTCTTCTTCTTCTTCTTCTTCTTCTTCTTCTTCTTCTTCACTCCCCACCTCCCGTTATAACTAAAGTTGGGTACAGAAGTCTCCCGGAAGATCTGTAGTATAGAGTGATTTTTGCCTTTTTACGCACATAGGCATGTGATTCGAACTTTTAATACGGAATCGTGACGTACGAATGGGTGAACGATTAAATATGAAACTGCATTTCATTTGCAGGCCTATTGTGTGAGTTAAGTGCAGGTTGGCCATCTCCATGCAGGCAGTACCTCTCCCACTGTAATAATCTTCGATGCCGATAGCTTCTCAGTGGGCAAGTAACAAGTGGGAATTATTTGTTATTAATCCCATTTACATTTGGGATTGCTTGATTTGTTTCTTATTGATTATCAATCTCTTGATGGTTATTTAAAGCCAGAAAATATTTTCATTGTAAGAATTTTTTGAGATAATAACGACTTACTGATACAGATCATACTAATTAACCCAATTAAATGGAGGAGAAAAGAAGGCTTTATTGTTTTCCCAATTGTATTTGCGTGTAAGTGAATATAACAAGCCCAACTGGAATTGGAACTTGGCTCTGTGATTTCAAATTAGAAGCCCTTATCTATTACATCCAAGCTTACAGTGGACGCTATTTCCAAGCAGTTACCCATATAGGTATTGATCAAGCTTGGCATTGCTTAAATTCGCTGATCGTACGAGAATCGGTGTTTCAGCGTGATATGGACGTAAGCCTTATTTTCACATTAAATATGGACATTTTACATCTTCATTTCCAGTTGTCGTGTCGCTAATTACTACGGTAAAACTGTATTTCACTACCATCGCCCATTGAACTAAGAGGGCGATGGTCAGGTTAACCTTTGATGCCTGAAAGATTCCTTTATCCCGGTGCCAAGGAAGACAATTGTTGCGGTTAATCCGCTGTACGTGTCGATTTTGCACAGTAAACAAGGCATTGTGCTATTCTGTTCACGTGCAACTAAATGCTTCAGATGACAATACATGATTTTGATGACACGCTTTTACGCTATATTTGCAAAGACTGACAGCCAACATTATGCATATTTCAATTAATTTTTAGTGTTTCAATAGAAAGCATACAAAAAAAAATTAGTGTCTTATACATCTTCTGTGCAATGTCTCATCAGAATCTGGACAATCATTGATTCCTTTCCTGTTCGTTATGGCTCTTAATAAGTTGTGTCTTTTTGCTATATTTTTCTGATGCTGTTCTGTCAATCATTTGCACAGGCTCGTTAGGTAGTTTATTCAATGCTTTCCTTCTGTCTATCTTGTCTTCAATATGTCTTGTGAGTTCCCAAATTCTACAAGAACGCTTTCCTTATTATCTACCGAAGAAATTCCTTTTTTTCTTTTTCCTATTAAAAATATAACCATTTGAAGTCTGGCGTGAAGTTAAAAACCAATAGGCGTTCAAACAGGAAATGAGGCTGTTACTGAAATGAATTTAATCTATCATACATGTTCTGTACATGTAGCCTTAATAAACTCTAATTACTGAACTAATTCAATCTTTTATTCTTTCGGTCTTGTTGACGTGTAGTGTCATTTTCAGAAATACTTTTTTATTTTCAGGTTAATTGTATTGAAGAGATTATATATTCTGTTAGAAACCGAAGCATTTTGATAGAAGTCGAATACCAACGAATATATTTCGTTAATTTATGCGATTCTCGGCGTCCTTCTGTAGAACTTCGTTTCTTTTTCATTTACGATAAGATTGTCCAGTATTCGCTGACACCGATATTACATAACAATTCTTTGTTTCTAACGAAATTTTCCCGTTTCTTAATACTTAGTTTAGTTTTTGGAAGGCATCTTTCGCTATTTCTATGCATCATTGGATTTCGGTGTTGCATTTGCCGTCCTCTTTTAAAACAATTCTCGGATATTTAAATGTTTGTACTTGGTAGATTTTAGTGATCAATTCGTATTTCTTATGTTGGGCTGTTTTTACTGCAGACAACTGTACATTGTGTCCTCTTACAATTGATGTTTAGTCCTTTATTTTTGCTTTCTTTCACTACTTTTGTAGGAATTCTTGTAGTTTCCTTTCTCTGTCTGCTAGCTGCACTGTCATCTTCATATATCGTTAAGAATGTGGCCACCAATAATGAATCCTGTTAGGACCTCTAATTCCCTCAGGATTGCTCCACTGTAAAGGTTAAATAAGTCTGGTGAGAAAACACATCCTTGTCTTAGGTCTCTTTCTATTTTTTGTATACTTACTGAATTTATTTTCTATCCTCATGCCGGTGTTTTGCTGACAGTATGAGTTTCCCATATATATCCAGCTTACCCAATAACTGAAACAGGTCATTGTGCCATAAGTTTATACGTTTGATATTCGTCTTCTAACAGAAGTTTTTGTCATCTAACAGAATTTAGGATTTATTCAATACTGTAAACCTGAAAATATAAAGTTATTTTCGAATATGCGACTACACGTAAACAGGATCGAAAGAATAAAAGTTTTAATTAGTTCAGTAATTAAAGTTCAATACAAAGCCACATTTACAGAGCGTGTACAATAAATTAAGTTCATTCCGTTTACAGCCACAATCAGGTTTCCTGTTTGAACGTCTATTGAGTCTGTCCGCCAGACTTCAAATGGTTGGTTGGTTTTGTTTAGCGGCATATCAACCTCTATGAGTTATTTGATACCGAAATCTACAAATTTTGAAGACAATTTTATAGCTTCAACTAAATATATTTTGAACGCAACCGTCTGACTTCAACTAGAGATAAAATGTGTTGTTGGTATTTCCGCTTTAAAAATGTATTGGTAATTTTACTATAAATAGGTATTGCTGGTAATGTTTTAATATAAATGTATTGCTGGTATTTTTACTATAAAAATATATTTTTCTGCTTTCATAGTGTTTTGTTTGGAGCTTCACTATTTGTCCCTAACTGCGACCCTAAAAATTGCCTCACTCGAGTCAGTTTGGACCTGGGAACAACAGCTATTAAGAGTTGGTTCCACGCTCCTCAAAATCCCCAGACCCCTGATCAACGGCATTGCTGCCGGATGTAGTTTATCGTCATACCAAAGACTATACTTCAAATGGAACACAAATAAACTCATCGCTAAATATGCTGGGAAAAGGATCGAGTAATTCTATTGCACCAGGAAGTACCTGACTGTTTCTAACCTTCTTTATATTAAAAAGAGTATGATTAAACGCAAAGGAAAGTATTGCTGCTACACATGGTCTGGAGCTACTCAATGTTAATTTGCCAGTCTTTGTAGTGTTCAAAAGAGTTTATATAGTGTTGTAGTGAAGGCATTTTCAACTCTGCAGCCTGTTTCCCTAAAACGCAATATCGAAAGTTAATTACTCTTTCCATGACAAATGTTCGGATAGTTTCCATTCAGGACCTCTATCAGTTCAGACCTTTACAGCTAGGACACGCTATCTTGCTTCCACGGAGTCGAATCACCCTCATTTCTTCCATCTTCCCAAGAACTGATTTGCGATTAGCTGTGAAAAAAGACTCCGGTGGGGATGCTTCCCTGAATACTACAATCTTCACCTCTTTAAGTCACTGGCCACACGTTATCTATCCTCCTCATCCGCACAGTCTTAACCATCACCTCCTTCATTTTATAACACACAACATTCGTCATAACAATTTCAACAGTTTCCTTCCACCTTGAGTGTCTCTCGAGCCATGTATTTTATGAAAATAAAAAATACCTGTCGCTAGTATGATCAGCAGGTAAACTGCTGCCATATGGAGATAGAGCTAAAATTTTAATTGCGGTCCTGCTTAACCGATGAGCAACGACTGTGTCACTTAGCTGATGAACTCGAAGGCCAAAATCACATTGTACAAATACATCGAAAATATGGAAAATAATTTTTTATTTCAAACTATAGCTTGTCGATCGATTGATCTTCTGTATTCATTTCTATACGTTTTTTGACGATTTGAAATCGGTAAAAGGAAACGCACTTCATCTCTGAAGCACTAACTTTAATCAATATTCATGGTCAAACTAAATTTCCTCCAATCATCTGATTAAAGAGATTCTTTACTTGAGATTATCATCAACACATTTATGCAACATTATCGTTGCTACAATTAAAATGCGATTTTATATTAATTTAATAGGATCAATAAATAATTTCCTTTACGATAACCTGATTTTGTTTTCAATTTTTTTCACTTCTTACTACCTTAGTCGCAAACGTACAATTTCTAAGAAAACAAATGGAAAAAAAAACATCAGTTTATATTTTCATTAGCAAACCTATCAAATTTTATAATGAATTGAAATGACCTAAATCAATATTAATCTTTATTGTCCAGATTTTCAACAGCCTCATCAGATCTACACCTTTGTGCAAATTAATTAAAATAACCGCTTTACTTTACTTTCTTTAACCATACGGCCAGTTTTAGACCCATTTGAGTGTCAAGGTGTAATCCATTTCTAATTTTTCTTAGATTAGGTCACTTGCAGTTGTGTGCAGTAATATGAATCTATTTTCAGGGTGTATGGTGAAATTTGTTTGGCCTTGAAAAATATTACGTCTTCCGTGATTGATCAGTTTTTTTTTTATCATACCCAGACACTATTGTCTCGGCTGTCGATTAGTTGTCCTACGGCGATTGTCTGCGATGAACGTTACTCCAAGGAAGCGTACGAATATGGTAACGCTGCACGAACACAATGGCAAGCCTTATCAGTGAGCAAATCAAAGTACTATAGATTGGCCCTGGAATTCTCCTGATTTAAATCCAATCGAGAATCTTTGGTCAATCTGCAAGGAACGACTTCGTGGAATGGGGATACGAAGTACTAACATGTGCACTGGGTCATGTTTCATTGGAACAATACGAAAAAAGTAACTACTAACGGAATTATTCGTTTTGTATTAATTAATTTTCACAAGGGTGAAAGTTACCAAACGAGTACGATGAGTGGTCATAACCATTCAGAAATATCAAAAATATCTGTATACAACAGTTTTTTAGTTCACTGAGTAGAGATGTATTCAGTAGGTCTATAAGGTCTAAACGATTTGTACAATCGTTGAAAACGTAAACACATCATCCCTTCATATGATCCTATAAATTTTGCACTTGAAATTCACAAATAGCTTTACTAAATAACATTTTTAGCAGCATTTCCAACAACAAAAGATAGGTTGAGGAAATAATGGTATAATCATAAAGAAAAGTGAATTTTAATACTAAAGTTGGTCATAAAGAAAATTATAGTTTGGACAAGGAAATCCTTCAATATCACATGCGAAACGGAATCTATTATGAAAATCAAAAATCTCCTCTGTTTTGCTGATATTCAAACGGAAGGGTTTATTACAAGTTGATAAAAACTGAACCATTTCTAATTGCAGATGTGTGGCCGTTGTAATGGATAAGGGCTTGGAGCGCGAATTCAACTCGAGTTTTGTTCTCTTCTTTTATGTACCGTGTCCCTACAGGACGTAGGCGACCATGGCCCTCCACATCTTCCTGTCCCTTGTAGCTCTTAATGTTTTGTCTTTATGCTATTTCTCCCAGACCCTGTTCTGCCATCAATTTACTCAATCCCATCAAGTATGTTACGTGCTGCTTTCTTCTGTCTCTCTTTCCCTCAGTCTGTCATAAGAGACTTCTCCTTTTATGTGCCGTGTCCCTTCAGGACGTAGGCGATCATGGCCCTCCACATCTTCCTATCCCTTTTAGCTCTTAATAAGTTTTGTCTTTTTGCTATTTCTTCCAGACTCTGTTCTGCCATCGATTTACTCAATCCCATCAAGTGTGTTACGTGCTACTTTCTTCTGTCTCTCTTTCCCTCAGTCTGTCATAAGAGACCTCTCCTTTTATGTGCCCGAT
>CAHIKZ030000610.1:135000-180000 GCA_903632075.3 Acanthosepion pharaonis
TTTGTCAAAACTGGAAGGAGGAAGGATGTAGCGACTCCAGATGTGATATATCATGGTTTTTCCTGTCATTATTTTTGATGTCAGTAATTTTTGTCTGCTCCTCCTGCTTTATCTTCACACAAATTCGATGTTAGTCGCTGTTTCTCCTTGATTCTCTTACTCCCAATATATACTACGAGTGTTAAGTTCTCTAGGCCGTCTTTCCATACAATGTGCCTCCCAATAATTTCAGCTGTCTCTTCATAATTGCGTGTATCGCAAAATACATTCGAATGCTTGAAGGTGATCATCAGTGATGAAAGCCATCTTCATCGCTGATTTCGGGGTTCTTATTCATCATATCAGCTCCGACAGCCACCCCCGACCTGTTATCGTATTCTACAGGTCGCCACCATGTAAAGAATTGTGCTAGTGCTCTTGACAGAATTTATACTTACAACTCTTAAGAAAAAAAAAAAAAAAAAAAAAAAACACGTCCAAAATTTCTTGCTCTGTCCCAATTACAATATTTTAACAATACATTTAGCTGTTTACTAAAATGGGGGTGTTTTGTCCCTTTTCCCCCTTCCACCTTCCAAACTGAATTATATAAATTGCTTGCTTCGCACCAATTAAAAATGTAATCTTTCCTCCAAAAATAACTTATACTACTCAAAAAGAAAAAGAATTAGGTTTTAACTTGTTAAAGTGTATAAGTTTCCTTGTTGTTATTTTTCCTTAAGACGTCCTCGGCACTTATATGTTCTCTCCATTGTTATTTCCAACATGGCGTCAACACAGCGTATTTTCAACATGGCGTCAGTAGTGTCACATCCCTGTCACCTCTTCTTTATTTGTGAGAAGATTGTCTAGCATTCACTGACATCTAGGAGATTAGATATTACATAACTATTAGCATTGTTATCTTTGTTATCTTTATTTTCTTATGACTTTTATATACTTTTTATAGTTTAGGGGGAGAGTTTTTCTTCTTGCATTCTAAGTTTAGAATCGATATAGTGCCATACGCGTTTCTGCGTAGCTTCCGTCAGTTATGTGCCATGCGTGATACACGCTTAGGCGATCATGTATCTTTCGATACATGACTGACGAGGCAGATTTTTTTTCCTGCAGTAGGTTGCCATTTCTTTCTACCGTAGACCAGTTGCCATCCAAGGCTATAGAACCATGTATGTCCTGCTATTTACCTATAGCTGGGGTAAATAAGGGAGAAGAAGAGAATTCATACCTTTCCCAAGGGTATTAGCACGTAAGTGAATGTAATGGATTCGAGTGGAATTCGAACTCGGCTCTCCTCAATCCGAACCGATATCCATTACTCCACAGTGCCCCCCTCAGAGTATCTTATGTTGTTAATTATTATTATTAATGTTTGTAGTAGTAGTATCATTAATAAGAGCCATGCGACCTTTTAAAACCATTTCACAAGGCCTTGTATTTACAACAAAGAAAAAAAAATTGAATAATAAGATTTAATTAAATATTTTCAGTCGTCACTTCAATACGTCCAGGGAGATTTATTAAATTTTACGAATTTTAACTTTAATTGATTTTTAAAATTTTTTTCAATGCATGTGTATCAGGTTTTTCAAAATTGATTTATATTGATTTTTAAGAGTAATTTTTTTTAATATCTTTAAAATAAATCAAATACAAATATCACCATTTAGGTAGGCTGATCTAAAATAATTATCCATTAATATATTCTGTTCTTTTTAAAGTGGTCAGTCAGTTAAGTGGCATACGTGATACAGATTTGGGCGATTATGTCTCTTTCGAGTCATGAATGACTGGGCAGAATATTTTCCCGTAGTAGGTTGCCATATTTCTTGCGGTAGACTGGCTGCCAACCAAGGCTACAGAAGCAAGTCGGTCCGGCTATTCAATCCATAGCTGGAAGGAGAAGAGATGGATTCAGACCTTTCTCAAGGGTATCTGCGCGTAAGTGAATGGAATGAACTCAAGTGGAATTCAAAAACGGCTTTTCAATTAATAATTCCGAGGAAATATTAATTTTCAAAACTTCGCATTTAAACTTTATTGACATTAGAATCAATTGGGGGGGGATAAATGAGTTTTGCTCAAATGTGCCCATCTCGCCAAAGTCCCTCTGAATAACATTTGGATAAGAAATGAATAACATGCTCCGCAATATTAAAGGTATTTACTTGTTAATTATTACCAATCAATGAGGCGATCAAAATATTAACTAATCTTAGATTAATCTGAGAAAAGGCTACAAATGAGGCACCCCATGAGTATTGAACAGACGACGGAATAGTAACAGACTACGGAGTAATAACGGACTACTGAGTAATAACGGACTACGGAGTAATAACGGACTACGGAGTAACAACGGACTACGGAGTAATAACGGCTTACGGCGTAATAACGGATTACTGAGTAATAACAGACTACTGAGTAATAACGGACTACGGAGTAATAATGAACAATTTCGCCAAGAATTAAAGTATGGGTAGTGCTTGTAGTAAATAACTTAAAAAATATCTTCGTTATGGGTTGTGTCTCCTTAGGTGATCATGGCTCTCCACAATTTCCTTCGCTTTCAGCTCTAAATAAATTCTGGCTTTTCTTTATTTCCAAACCCTGTTCCACCATCTATTTTCTTAATCTTGTCAAGTATGTTATGCGTTATCCTGTTAATTTCGATCTCCAGGTCCTTGCATTTTCTCGATAATTTTTATGGAGGTGTCTTTCTCAGGTGGTATGTCAGTAAACATACACTTCCTGAATTTCTTGTCTTTTATGAGAATATCAGGTCTGTTGGCTTTTATTTCCCTGTCAGTTTGAATTGGCATGTCACCCAGGATAGTTAAATTGTTATTTTGGGTAACTGCGTCTGGTTGGCGCTCATACTATCTCTCAGTGGTTTCGATTTTGTGTTTCTTGCATATCTTCCAGTGCAAATATGTCACTACCTTGTTATGTCTGTGGATATATTATTATTATTATTATTATTATTATTATTACTACTACTACTACTCAGCTGTAATTTTCTGTTTTAGATGTTATTGAGATTCTGGTAGTTTTAAGTTATTATTTCCAACTGGTACTCAAAACCGATGAACCTCTTCATAAAATTCAGAAAGAGAAAAGAAGTGAAACGATATCTTAGCTTACTTCAGTAAACTGGTTTAAGTTTTTTAAACTTGTTCCTTGAAATAAACGCTAGACTCCAGAATTAAACGGTCGTTAGGTGTTGGTTATGACCTTTTAAAACGCAATTTTAAAGAGAGAATATGTCCACTAATATTTTTTCAGAAGAAATTGGACGATCGAAAACACTGTACATATAATATTACGTTAAATTCATTAAGCATCAGGAAACCTTCGATAGAGTCGGGAAGGAGAATATTCTTTATACCCTGATGTATGTATGCGCATGCGTTTTCTGTCCAGAAACAAAAATTAATGTATACTTTGACGATAGTTCTTCTCACTATGCATTTTAAAAAAATATAATATAAAATATGAATGATCTTGTTATAATTCTGCTTGTGCTATCCTAATCCAATTAATTATCCATATCTAATTAAAATCAGATTCAAGATTTGGTAGAAAATTTTTTCCTGCTAAATTTTATTCAAATGGTACAGAAATCTACCAGATTATTGGCAATACATAATTATAAATAATGGTGAATGTATAAGTGATTAAAATGTAATCGTTCTTTATTGTTTAAAGAAATAAAAAAAAAAACCCAGAAAGAAACAAAAAAAGACGTTTATATTTAGAATTAGAAAGAGAGGACATTGAGAGCTTGACACCGGGGGCACATATTAAATACAACAGGGACATTTGAAAACATAGAGTAATCGATCAAACACGCTTGTGCAAATGGACGGCGGAACCGGAACTGCAGGATGGTAAATATACAAACTTTACCAAGAACTACGAAGGATATGAAGTTATGGAAAGACATGATGACATGTGCTATCCTTACAGTGCACGTTATACCCTGCTAATACCTCATCGATAATGGACTATTCTGTTTTGATCGCGAGGAGAAAAAAAACGGAAAAGACATATCAGAGACGCTACACTGTTACAGTGAAAGAAAGAAAGAAAGAAAGAAAGAAAGAAAGAAAGAAATGACAGTGAGAATAATGAAGAAAAATGAATTTAGGAAAAAGAAAGAAAGAAAGAAAGAAAGAAAGAAAGAAAGAAAGAAAGAAAGAAAGACAGAAAGACAGAAAGAAATAACATTGACAATAATGAAGAAAAATGAATTTTGGAAATAGAAAGAAAGAAAGAAAGAAAGAAAGAAAGAAAGAAAGAAAGAAATGACATTGAGAATAAAGAAGAAAAATGAATTTAGGGAAAAGAAAGAAAGAAAGAAAGAAAGAAAGAAAGAAAGAAAGAAAGAAAGAAAGAAAGAAATGACATTGAGAATAATGAAGAAAAATTAATTTAGGAAATAGAAAGAAAGAAAGAAAGAAAGAAAGAAAGAAAGAAAGAAAGAAAGAAATGACATTGAGAATAATGAAGAAAAATGAATTTAGGGAATAGAAAGAAAGAAAGAAAGAAAGAAAGAAAGAAAGAAAGAAAGAAAGAAAGAAAGAAATGACATTGAGATTAATGAAGAAAAATGAATTTAGGGAATAGAAAGAAAGAAAGAAAGAAAGAAAGAAAGAAAGAAAGAAAGAAATGACATTGAGAATAATGAAGAAAAATGAATTTAGGGAATAGAAAGAAAGAAAGAAAGAAAGAAAGAATTTCAATTTGTATCCCCTTACGTCTTCGAATAACGACTAGCATTCGTATTTACGGTGATTTTCTAAACGCATCTTTGAGATGGCACAGTTTGGATTGATCTCAATTATCCGAGCGAAACAAGTTTGCTAACTATTAAACCTCGTCGTGGTGCCCCAACATTCATATTTATGATTGTCATTGCAGTATTTTTTTTTAAATTTATTAACCCAAAATATTTAATGATGTGATAAGGGAATTTCTACCGATATTTTACTGTTGTAGAACTCGCCATGAGTTTTTTCAATCATTAACTTAAGAATAAAGATTTATGAAAATTCAAATAGGAAAACCGTGAAATTTTCAAGGGTATTTCTGGTAATTCAATAATTTTGAATCGATTATTTTTTTTCTTAAAACACTTCAGGTCAGCTAATTTAACCAGATATTAAAACGTTTTATACTACCATCTCTTTTTATTTGAAACAACCAAAAATCGTTTTTCTTTCTTACTTTTATTTTAACGGTTTTTAGTTTCCATTATCCAATGGTTGTAAGAACAATTAAGGATTTTGTTTGAAGCAAACATCTAAAGATTTTTATTCAAATACAGGATGGTCCGAAAGTCTTGTCACACGTATATGATATAATGTTTCTATTTCAGATGGCTGACACGAAAATGATGTTTATACAAAACTTCTCGATGTGTAACAGCGTCAATGAAATGAATAAACAGCATGTGCTTTGTATTAATGCATTACTTGTTCTTCTATTGTTCTTATTATTTCTTGTTAGAAGGGGGACAAGACGTTCTGACCACCCTGGACTTAATCTGTTCGAAAATTGTTCCAATCACATGTTTGATTCAGCATTTCTTTACCCGATCTTCGGGTTAGGGTCGGTTCTTCACTTTTTTTTTTCCTCTTCTTTTTTTGTTTCTCTCTTCAGGCAGATCACGGAAAAGCTTTGACGGATGCCTGGTCCCGGAGATGCCAACTCTGCTAAGGAAACGGAGAGATAGTGGAATCCCAACGTCACCGCGACAGTAGTAACAGGGACTGGTCAATTGTTGTCTTTGATCCATATGTAAACATATGAGAAACCCACATTAAAATCAACCTCGTATCATTTCTAACCACCGTGGGGAGGCGAGTAAAGATTACGATCACGCGTTACCCTCTCACAAACGGATGTTGGAATGTTGAACGCAATATCAACATTCAGAAGTCGCTACTTCGGCGAATAGGGATTTCGTAGTTCGTACTTAAAAGAAGCATTAAAATATATTTAATTCCATTTTCTATGAGCAATTTTGAAAGAATAACGGATTTACTTTTCTCGGGAAATATATTGCGGGAAAAACATTTGCATGATTTTTCGTCAGTCATGTATCACGTATGACAGCTAATTGCCTGAGTTTAACAGCTGTATTGATGCTTATTTCTCAAAGAGCCTGTCAATTTTTAGATGAGAATTGTGAAGCTCGGGCCGTTGCTTTAAATACCTTGAAGGCGTTTAACAGGGTTTGACATGCTGTTCTTCTTCACAAATTGAAAGGTTATGGTGTTTCTCGTCGAATGTTTTACTTGGTTCAATGATTATTATCAAATAACGAAATGAACGTTGCTTAAACGACGCTTACTTCAGACCTAAATTTTGGTAAGTCTGATAGATTCTATAAAGCAGCTGATCTCGAAAATGACCTTTAGTCTGTTGTTTACTGGGGCAAGAAATGTCTTTTTTTTTAATGCCACCAAATATAGAAGTGATCCCTTTTAATCGTCTGAGAGAAACTTATTTTTAGCTTACATCAGCATGGCACATGATAACCTCCAAGAGAGTGACTGTTTTTGGCTCCTCGGTTTTCCACTGACATGATTTAGGACGTTTATATCTGATAAACGATTGACCTTTTCTCTTGTATGTTTATAACTCTAGCAATCGCTCGTACATTGAATATTGCTGCCACGTCAGATGAGATGCTTCTGTTATGTGTCTCGATATGTTTAACAAAATCCAAAGACCGATTTCTAATGTTATCTTTCTTGACATAATTTCAGCCATTTCTCATCGCTGTAATGTAACTCCCCTGTGCTTTTTCTATAAACTAGAATTTTTGGAGCACTTTGAGGTGCGTTGATTGTTGAATATTGAGTATTGTTGAATGTATTGCTAACATTTCGAGATTTTAAAACTCTACGTCTCATTCAATTTCACAAACCAATCAATGAAATTTGAAGAAGCCGATTTGTTTGGAAAATGGCTTAACAAGAATACTACTTTGCGGTTTAATAATTTCTTTTATTTAATTTTATAGGATTTCATGGTAATAATATTTTTTTCAGAAAATTGCTTTATGTCCGTTTTAAAAGGGAAGAATAAATTCTTAGGATTTCTTACTCTTGAGCATGCAACATTAAACTGGCCACGTGTAAATGTTTCTTTCTGGTTTTAAAGCGTTTGGCCCTGTGATTTGTTTATACTTCTTACAAACACAGAACAAACTGAAACTGGATTCTTGTATATATATATATATATATATATATATATATATATATATATATATATATATATATATAAAACTTTTTAAAAAAAGATATGCAAAAAAGCATTTTGTTAAAAATGTATTTGTTATTTTAAAAATTGTTTTTAAGTGGGGATATTTTGTATGTTAATTAATAAACCTTTTAATTTTTTCAAAAATATTAATGAAAATTTATTGTACTAAGCTACGCTCCCTAATAAAACCAACTATACTTTGTACCCCCTTGCCTGTTTGCACTTCTCCCTGAAATTTGGTTTTCGATCGGTCAATGACTAATTTAGAGGGTGTGACGGCCAGACGGAGTGATTAACGGAAGTCACAGAATTTTATTTATAAATATTTTCTGAGTTTTCCTCTTGGTACATTGACTTCATTCGTAAGGTCTTAGCAATTTACTGCTGAAACTGGGAGATTGAACTGTAAGTTCTATTCTAATAGTGAAATTGTGAAACTCTATTCCGACTTCTGGTTTTTCTTTCAACTACGCTCTTCAAAACCTGAAATGCAGCGCCAATAGTTATCTTCCATTTCCTTGAAACCTGTTCTTTTATGCTCCTCTCTACATAAATGTTCTTACATTTCCAGTAACCACATATTAACAAATAATAATTAATTTTTAAAACTCTTTCCAATAGCCTTCATAGATTCACAGAAATGTAAAGCAGAGACCGGGCGCTTTGGTATGGAGCCGTAGTGAGCGAAGCTAGTTTGGTTAAACAATACTACTAAAGACTTCGATTCACAGTGGGTGCTCTGCGCAAAAAATCGACATTAAATAATCAAAGGGTCTACATATTATAAAGACTTTTTTTTTTCTATTTGCCGTGTCTCGTTAGGATGTAGACGCTCGTTGCTAGTCACAACTTCTTATCCTTAGTAATTCTTAGTAACGTTTGTTTGTTTTTTACTACACCTCCCCCTGTTCCGTCATCAATTCACGTAAGTTCGTCAAGTAGATTGGCCTTCTGCTCGTTATGTCCTTTGAGTGTTAAATTCAATAAGCCCACCTTCCTCATATATGTTCAGAAATTTTCATTGTTTTTCTGATTCTGGGTTTAAGTGTTCTCTTGTTCCCTTTTTCCTTAAAATTTATTGGTTACTCACATGTTCCGTTCATAGTGTTCTCAGCATCTTTCTGTAGAACCCCTTTTCAGTTTCCACCAGTTTTCTCTTCATCTGTCAGGAAATTGCCCAACCTTCACTGCCATATATTAGGATTGATATTACATAGCAATTTAGTAATCTTTTCTTTGTTTAAAACGTAATTTTCCTAGTTTCTGAGTACTTAATTTAGATCTTGGAAAGTCTCTTTTACTAATCTAATGCGCGTTAGAGTCTTGCTGTCACATTTTCACACCCTGTTTGATTGGCGAGAAAAACTGTCTGGTACGGCACATTGAAACAACGTTTCTAGCGGTAGACCTAGAAATTGATTAAATATAATCTTTCTACTTCATATCAACGGAAAACGTTAGTCCGGGAAGAGCAACTCTTCTGGAGATTAGCATCCGCCATACTGGTGAAAAGCAAAAACTATTCCCTCAGACGATTAAAAAAGAGCAGTTTGTTTTTGGAGGGATTTTAAATTAGGAAGCTGTTTCTTGATCCAGTTAAAACCAGACAGTATTTCCAATATTGGAAAGTGTAATAACAGCTACTGAACATATGGAGCCTATTTTCTTGAAAAAATCTTTTAATAGCAATTTTTTTTAAAATTTCAACTGGCAGTAGCACAGGCTGCTCTGTCAATGAATACCAATTAGACAGTAGATCTCAGCGAAACGATCTATTACGACAAAAGTAAATAGTTATGCCATCAGCATACAGCCTTGGGGATACCTGTATTAATGCAGAAAGATCTAGAAGAGTGGCCGTTGAAGATAACGTTCATTTCGTGATTTGATAAGAAAAATTGGATCAAGTCAAAAATTCGCTTAGGAATACCTTTCAACTTGTAAAGAGGAACAGGGTGCCAAACAATGTCAAACGCCTTCAAGATATGCTAAGCAGCAGCCCCATTTTCGACATTCCTATCTAAAGCTTGACAGACTCTTTCAACAATAGACTTTAACACAACACCAGTTGACCTAGAGAAGCTGAACCCATATATATTTGTTAATCGACAAAACTATTGTAAATGCCTATGATTTTACACTAACACCCAGGAAGCTTTCGATTCCAGCTTTGAAGCAATAAAAGATACAAAGAATCTCTGTACATCAAAGACGGCTTTACATTTTGGGCCAGATAAGGAAGGAGACGCCGCATTTATAGAAATAAATGATATCTATTGACGTCAATACTGAGGAATAATTCCAGTTCCACGAAGCAGCGTTTTAATGCCATCATTATTTGATAAATCAGACAGTTAATGAGGTCTGCATGCGATATACATGCCTAGAATAATATCTGAAAGAGTTATACAAATGCAAAATGATGCGTTCCTGTGTATTATAAATCATGCAAAAGAGTTTGATAAATTACGCCACAAAGAATAGTTTTTACTGCTAGACAGGCTTGGTTTATTTGGGAATGATATTGGAATAATCCAGAAATTATACTGGAAGAAAATCGCCTGCATACGGATAGAAAGTGATTTCTGTAGACACAAAAAATGGAAAGGGGCGTGAGACAAGGATGTGTATTCTCACGGAACTTATTTCACGTTTATGGCAAGGCAATGTTGAAAGAGTCCTACCAGAATTTATTACCGGCACATACAGTCTTAACAACATAAGATTATATACTTGTTGTGGATTCTGAAATGAAATTCGGTCTCCAATGAATGACAAACGCAAGAAATAAAGATAAGAAATTAAATGTAAGGGTAATTCTGTTAGTAAATACAGGAACGCGGTTAGTAGCGATAATATATATAATATATATATATATATATATATATATATATATATATATATATATATATATATATATGATATATACTCTGGGTATTTAACGGCAGCAGTCCAAGTAACACTCTGGTCGAGTCCACTTATATGAAAAAAGGGAGGACCCCATAACAATACTGTTGTATATTGCTGCTGGATTCAAATAAAGCGATAAAAATATATATATATATATATATATATATATATATATATATATATATATATATATATATATATTCGAGCTTTATTGTTCGACAATTGAGTAGAGTGAGGGAGAATCACGGAGGTTTTGATTGCGTACGCAGGAATTGACGGTGAAAACAATCTGCGGTGAAACTCTAGCCAGCCTCTCTCTCAGGCCAAGAGTTGGGCCGTTTTTATAACGTTTGTACACTCACCCAACTTTACATGGCTCCGCCTTCTTCCGGTATGTCGCCTATGCAACTTCTCGTGGCCACCCATCTTCCAGCGATGTGCCCATGCCTCTTCCGGCGTGCGCCCACGCAAGCACGCATTTCCTTCCGCTCAGGACGCCGTTGCACCCTGTTTTCTGAAGGTTCAGGACACCGGTATGTCCTGTTTATTTTAGCTAGTTGCTGTTCACCCATTCCGATTTTCACTCAAACTCTGATACAGCGGAAGTGAGGTCAAAGGTCTTCCTCAACCGATATCCAACAAAGGGAAACTGCATGAAATCATATGGAAGGTAATAAGGAAAAGCTAGAAGAAAGGATTAACAACCAATAGTAAGAAGATGGAATGCATGTTTGGCAGCCAGAGGAACACCCTAAGACGAGAACTACGAATTATACAAGCAAGTATGAAGAAGTTTTTTAATATGGGAAGTGTTTTAACAGAAAAGGGAAAATATGACACCGAAAGCTGATGAAAGGAGTTTTGTTTCATCAAAAGAATGCTTCAGTATAAAAGTCTTTGGTTGCAATATCTGATTTGTGTGACTGTGGCTTCGAACTTGTTGATCACCTTCCCTATTTGACTAGGTCAATGTTGGTTCATCTGCGAGGAAGATGATGGCCTCACTTGTTGGAGATTCAACAGACATTGTGTTTATTATCTTTAAAATGGCCACACCATCAATAGAGAGTAACTATACCAACTTGACGAGGCAGTCATAATGCTATCAAGACAAAACGCCCAGGAAACAGACGAAAGGTGTCATGATTCATCAGCTCAATGTACCACCATACAGGTCCTTGGATTCAATGGCTGCTGTGGGTGACTATAGCTTTGAACTGTTTGATCACCCCTCCTTACTCCTGATTGGATTATCATCTGTTCCCCAACATGAAATAACACTATGCTAGGAACCAGTATCGCTGTGATAACTTTTTGGACCAACAGGATGAACAGTCTCTTTTGAAAATTCCGATGTCAGTTTGCCTCGAAAGAAATAATGCAGTTATTAATAAGAGGAGTTGAAATTTTTTATAATAGGTAATTAATTTAATTTCGTCACCTCTACTTGCCTCATGGGAATCTAATATAGAAATGATGCACGAGACTAGTGACGGGGTTATAGAGCTTCCCTTCTAGGGGAAAAATCAGGTGTGGGTACACCAAATGAGTTGGAAGAGAATTTCCGAGCAAAGAATTCAACCTTATCTGCTGCAGATGTCAGGACTTCGAATTGATTGAATAGAGGAGGGACTGAGAATTTGTTGTTGTTCAGCACACTGCTGCAGAGCAGCCAATAATCTGTAGAACCGAACTTGCGTGATGCTATACGTTGTTTCATTCTATCAGGAAACAGTAACTTCTTTGAGGACATTCACTCTTTACGAGCAGAGACAAAAAGACGTCTATTGCAATCAGACGTGTCGCTCTGGTACAGCCGGAAGAAGTGATTGCTGAGGGCTATAGCGGCCGAGTATGCAGGTGAGAACCAAGGAGATGAACGAGGGTTAACTTGGTATTTCCTTCCTGGAATGAAGGAATCGACTATATATATATATATATATATATATATATATATATATACATAGAAGTCAACACTGAGAGGCGACAGTCTGTTTCATGCTAGATGCAATCATCAGGCCAATCGTTCTTTATATATATACACACACACACACACATATTATATATATATATATATATATATATATATATATATATATATACATACACAATTATTATTGTTATCATTATTATTATTATTATTATTTCCTACGTAATTTTAGTGGATAGCCATGTTTGGATACATACTGTTTAAATTAATAAATAAACGCATCATCCACTTAAATACGCGTATCCACTAAAATAATATTTGAATACACCATTTAGACTCTTCTCTTTATCTTTATTGTCATATTCCCAACGTTTCGGTCGTTGTATGCTCCGGTCTTCTTCAGGTGATATACACTGGAATTTCGAACTGAACAATTTATTTACTCCAAGGGTATATGTTTCGGTTCGAAATTCCAACATATACCACCTGAAAAAGGCCGTAGCGTACAACGATCGAAACGTTATGAATATGGCAGTAAAAATGAGGAGAACAGTCCAAACGATGTAAAGTAGAACATTTCTGTAGCTGCGCAGTCTAAAGCACTCATGAGATGACGGTTGCAGTCCCCAAAAAGAGATATGCATATTTTGATCCCAGCCGTAAAGGATATTTCTTTTTTATTAAGATTTTTCGAGTGAGCAGGACGGTAAACTTAATACACACTGTTTTAAATAAATGATTCGTTTATTCAAATACGGGTATCCACTATGCTATGCAGGAATAAAGTGTCGCTGCCGACATTTGTGTTTGAACAGATATCACCAGTGAACAAACACGCGCGATCTCATTTTTGAACTAAGTAGATCACGCAACCATAGAGGAACTAACATTCATACTCTGCCTTCCATCATCAAAGTCCATTCAATAATCATCAAGAGAACGGTGAATAAGATTAAAAACGATGGAGCAGGAGTGAGGAAAACTATATCCCGTAGTCACAAGATGAAAAGGGATCATCATTTCAACTTACAGCTAAATACATTCTTAATGTTCAAAGTCGAGTCTAATATTGTTAAAAAAAAACTCTGAGAATTCCAGTAAGATATATTTAATCATTTGTAAGATACACCGGTTCAATACATAATCTAACAATTGGCCAATTTTGCTGTTACACCTGTATATATATATATATATATATATATATATATATATATATATATATATATATATATATATATATATATATATAGATAGATAGATATAGATATATATCTATATCTATCTATATATATATATATATATAGAGAGAGAGAGAGAGCGCAATGTTGCTTGAGCATTTAGGTTTTTGCTTGTGAGTATTATGTGTCATTGAAGAGTTAAGATTTGGTAAGATGTCGCCTATAAAGGCATTTCCAATACGAAAGTTTACTGGTTGTGTTGTTCGCTGCAAACCAGCAAATCTTAACTAACTGCCGACATCAGGAACTAAAATCTGACAAGCCCTCACCTTTATAGAAATTGCATGCAAATATTCCGATTCTTGAGTACCGACAAACGTTCTGTGTGATGGAGCCCGCTTCGACGCAGGATACGATACGAGGACAAGGAAATTTAATTTACCAAACGCCCTATGTGATTTGGCGTACGTTCAAGCGCCACAACACGCTCGTGCGTTGATTTTTTTTTTATTATTATTTGCGAGCCAACTGCTCTGGTCGCCATGATGAGGAAAAGTGGTTCGCTTATAAATGATTTAGCTGGAGCTGCAGTGGTCGTGGTTGCAGTGGCAGTGGATGGTATTAGTTCTTAGGTTAGAGTCAATTGCAGTTTTTATCTGACTCATCACAGAGATAGTTTTCCTCAAAAGACTATATTTCTGTTTTTGGAGAAATCTTAAAAGATCAACACAAGACAATCGTACATTTTCAACGTGTTATTGCGATCTACGAATTAGATTACAAAAGTTAGTACAGTTATTTAGTATTAATTAAATATCAGGAGCGGAGGATGGGGTCCCATAAATCATTTTGTTGTATGTAAAAGCAAAAGGAAATGTTTTCGCTTTTGCACCAAAAAAGCAGAATTACAAGTCTGTTTTTTTTTATCATTTCACCCCAAGCAAGGCAATAAAGCCACCAAAACTCAAGGGTTTATTAAGTGTTAAAGAATATGATAAAAGAAAACATTATTAAGGAGAGAAGTCAATAAATGAGTAGTAATTAAAAGAGAAGATAACGATTGAAATTGCATTTAAATTTTAGTAGATCAAACTTGACTGGAAAGCAAGGTACCGGAAGAAAGTTCCACAAGTAAGAAGTGTGAGAAAAGAAACTGCTAGCATAGAACTTACGGTTGCATCGTACCATTTCTACTGTAAAGTGATGAGATCTTGCAGCCAATCTGGTACTGCGCTTACATTCATATAGCCTAGGTACCATAGAGGAGGGTTTATCAGAACAATTGCCATGAAAGAATTTATGAAAGAGACGCAGGGAAGCAACATTACAGCCAGTGATGGCAAAGTAACTGAAGACAACATGACAGGTCAGGATCAATGAAAAGAAAAAGAATTTGAAGATCAGGCATAATTTAAAAAAGAAGGACTTAAAGCAGAAGAGGAAGACTCTACTTTGATGATGATCATCATGATCATCATCATCATCATCATCATCATGATTATGATGATTGACGCTTTCTCCGCCTACGGCAGAATATGCAACACACACGAGGTGAAGAATATCAGTCACAGTATGTTTTTATGGGCTGTGGCATCCCAGAAGCAAGACGTACGCTATTATTATTATTATTTTTTTTTTTTTTTGATTTGGGAGGTTTTTCTCAATACAATCCATTGCAACATATCCGTGACCAAGGCAAGCCTTCATGTTACTCGTCTTCGGCGGTGGTTTGATCTGGAGAAGAATGGTCACAAATATTTTCAACCCAGGTATGTGGAAGGAGCAGTTTAGTTGTTCAGCTGTACAGCGAGCCTATGATCCAACCCTTCGGACTGATGATGATGTGTTTACTCGAAACGTCAAATAACGGCTATATCTATCTGTCATTTTACACTTGCATTGGTTATATTTCTGCATAAATAATCTCGTAGTTTTATGAGTACAATTAATTCATGACGCATGTTAAGAAGAATTCTGATTTTTAAATAATTCTTGGGACAATAAGTGCAGTGGTTTCACGTTGCTGTCTACATAGATTCATATTCAGCGTTTTCCTTCTCTTTGAGGTTTTGCCATCCAGTCTATCCGGCTACGTAACCCGTATCTGGGGGAGAAGTGACGGGTTTATATTTTTTCTACAATTTCAAATAAAGACATTTTCTTCTCTTAAAACTGTATCCCATTCATTTTACTCTGCTTATTAACCTATGCCTATGGGAGAAAAAAAGAATCTATGCCCTTCCAAAGTGCCTTTATACGAAACCGGAAGCAGCAATGCAACCAAGAATTTGAACTAGGATCGCCGATTCCACTCTCCGCATTGATATTCATTATACTACCGGCACAATGAGTCACTGTCGGTCACTGTGTGTGTTTCTAAAAATAAAAATACACTAAAATTCACCTTCGCCCCTGCCGTGTGGCGACAGCTTAGTGGTAGAATCTCCGATTGATACCAATTCAGTCGGGTTTCGATCCTAGCTAGAGGCAACCGGATGTCTAGCCACACTGATGAGCTGCAAAACAGTCTGTGGATGACCTTATATATATTAACGTTTTCTCTTATAGTTTAAATTCTTTTCTAATATTTTCTAAAATACTGATAGCTTTTCTTAAATAGTACATGCTTAAATACATTCCAAACATTTTCCCCTGAATATGTTCTCCTGAAACAGTCTAATTGATGTAATGGAATAACCACTCACCCCCATGAATGATTACACTATAGGTAGTAAGTACCTATAAAGCCTACTCTCTACGTGAGGCTTGGAGACGAGGTGAGAGCGAGACGACGGAAGCACGTTCGACTTTCCAATTCGTGTCACTCACTTCTAGATCGACCTGTGTGTATAACTGTACCGTATTTCATTTCGTATCCACCTGGTGTTATGTGTTTATTCCCTTAGCACGGAATATAACTTTAATATACCAGTAAGTTTTTTCAAGTCGTCAAATACGATAGGTGCGAATGTCTACATTAGTGTTATAACATTTAGACATTTGTAAAATAATTGATTTCTTGTGACCTAATTCGATTAACTTTTGTTTCAATATAATGAAGATGGGTTTAATTCAGTTTTTGTTTTTAAAATGTCACCCACAACACGACATTTCTAAAGTCGTATATAGTTATAGCTATGATTTTATAGAGCTTTCTAGAACGTTAGGGCAACTGCAAATCCATTTGTTTTTGTTTATTTGCAAGTTTGTATGTTATGCTATAGCTATAAACTGTTAAATGTGTTAAAAATATATAAGTATTCTCCATTTACAAAATTAGCAAATTGGAGAGTTTTCATGTCAGTTTATTGAAAGTTTCGTTGGATATTCTCTGAAGTGTCCTTTTTTTTGCCATCGTCTTTTGTAGCTATTATTGTCTATATTCTTCCCTTTATCGTCTAAAGACTGCGTTTTGTTTACATTGTTCGAATTCAGTACGGTGACGACATCATGGCGGAGCCTGAATCTCCTACTGAAGTGACTCCTTCAGTGTGGGCAAAGGATAGGCTCCCACAAATAAGACCAGAATATTATAAAAAGATTTAAGACAAATGTGAACCATTTGTTAATGTAAATGTGTTCCTACTGGTGCCACCTCTGTTAGATACTCAGACGTGATGGAGGAGGCCCTGAAAAGCTTTCAAATATCAGCAAAAATTTTGGCAAGAAGAAGTAAGTCAATGTGGGAAATTTTGTTACCTACAGAAGATACAACTAAATCGCTGGTAGGCTGTATTCTGACTACTACTACAGTCAGACTACAAACCGAATACATGGGAACAAGTAAAGCGAAGGTGATTCTATATAGAGTCCCCCTTTTCATATCCGAAGATTATCTCGGCTTTTTCTTTTCTAAGCACAAGGACGTCTCCGATATCTCCCCTATTAAAAGTAAGGCTGGAATAGCCACAGGCGATTTTGAAATCGCAATTACAACCTGAAAGCAGTTCATGGAAATGCCGAACACATTAATGTGTGAAGGAAGGCTTGTTTAGTCGTTGTTAAAGGCCGTAGACTATTTTGTTGGGCTTGTGGGGCCGCGGGAAATTTATCAAAGTCTTTCCCGGGACATAATCCAGAACCACAACCCAAAAAGAAAAGTGAGGAAAAATCGGCAACAGGTCAGACAAACAAAATCTGTAAAGAAAACTGGAGAGTGGACGGAAGTCGTGAGGAAGGATGAAAAGTGGCTACTATTTCCCTTCAGCAGCAGCAGCAGCAGAAGCCCCAACTTGAGCAGGAGGACCAGCAAAGGGTCCAAATTACAGTAGAGGTAGAAATGGAGGCGATGCCCCAACCTCGGTTGTCATCACTAAAAAGGGGGGAAAGAGGAAGTATAAGAAAAAGAGTTAAAAATCACGAAAAAGGATAAGCGAGCTGGCAAATGTAGGGTCGAAGAAGCAAACAAAGAGACAATCAAAACCAAGGCTCAACCCGTCCCGGCGTCGCCAGTCAAGAAACAATTACCTCAAGGAGACTCCCTTCTTCCTCTCTGGAAGCATACCCCTTCTCCTCCCAAAACACCCCCTCCCAATACCACCCGCTTTCTACCAACACAACCCCCAGCGACTCTCCAGCGCCCAGCACCTCACTCCATAGTTCTTCTCGAGTTGGGTAAGATCATGTCAAATAGACAAGCGGGTAGTAGAAAAAGGACATTTCAGCACTAAGAAAACGCTGTTAAAACCTTTACACAAAACACCGTCAATAGATGGACGCTCTATAGAAGACCCCTAAAATTTCCCTAAGGCTGAATGGGTAATAACTTGGATCAGGAACACGGGCAGAGATCTGACAGTATAGGATCATCTGCATGAAGCAAAGGACGCCTTTCCGGATATCCGTATGGTGGAAATGAAAACACAGGACCTAAAAAAGCTACAGAGATATTGTGTGGGGAAGGTCCTGGTAATCAGCCCTCCTTCATTATATAGGGCTATAAAACTGACCTATCCCGCGGACGTCGGTGGCATTGTCCTAGATTGTCGATGTTGAAAGAGATGGGGCCAGGGAACCTGGGACAATCCGTCGGGGTCTTTTCATCCGCAGATTTCCGTCCAGTCTGTGAGTAGGGGAATCAACGTGACAAATGTCTCTCAAGATAGCTAGTCTGAATGTGAGCGTCTCGAGGAATCGGAGTAAGGCTGCCTGTCTCCTGTCCTTCGGTGTCGATGTAGCTGCGATCCAGAAAACTCGCTTTGCTTGCGAGGTCGATGCTCGTGTGCTGTCTAGCGAATATATAGTCTATTCAGCATACGTGAACCTGCCGGCCACAGTTCTTTCCGTGCTGGTTAAACGATGCGAAGGTGGACATTAGCCATGTCGATGAGGTGGGGCGGTGGGGCTTTGGCTAATATTGTCGAAAAATTCAGAGCAACCTGCATCTGATCCGCACGATCCTAGAGGGCATAAAAGACGACGGGCAAGCCGCGCGTTTCAGTTTGGATCAGTCATTTGAAAGTCGTTCAACTCTGAACCGACTGTTTGGTTAAACTCTCTTCCTACGGACGGGAGGAACCCGAAGGAGGCTACGCCGAAGAGCGGAATCTCCTTCGGGGAGGTAAAACCGGCCCTGAACCCGTTTATACGGGTTCAATGGGCTATTTTTTGGCCGTGCCTAATGGCTCGGGAATGCCCACGTTAAAAAGGCCTTGTGCCACATGACACCCTCGTGGGGGTGGTGACTGAATATCGTCATTTGATAGGGTCGACCCTCGGTAACTGGATGCTGTACTGCAGGCCGCCGGATCCGAACCCGTCTTCTGCAAGTGGATTAGCGTTCTGTATCGCAACTCTTAAGGACACATGGCACACTGGATAAAGAGCTTCTACCACTGAGCCATCTCCACACGACAGAATGAATTTAGCGTATTGTTTTTACAAACGTAAACAAGCGACAAGCAGCCAAAAGTGCTTCCATATATACATATATATATATATATATATATATATATATATATATATATATATATATATATATATATGGGGGGTGATGCAAGTGAAACAGAAAGAGAGAAATTCTAGGCATACAAAGTATACAAAAACACTGGCAAGAGAAATAAGTCAATTTAGTCAAGTTCGCGTTCGATGTAGATAAGCTTTACAGCAATAAACACAATCAAATGACTTTAATGACGACCGACTAGCAAGCTTTTCTGGTGTCTTGTGTGACGATCACGAAGGAAAAAAAATCAATAACGTGTTTGGCATCCATGTTTTGGGGCAATAAACGGCGTGGATTTGGCGAGAAATTTGTAGAATTGACAGAAGCTTCCAGCCAGATGATAGTTTTCATTTCTTTTCTTACTAATGCTCTTTTGTAAGTGTGTGCTTGAAGGGAGGGAAATTGAATGAAGTGTTATTTGGGGTAGTATGCTTCTAAATGCCATTTTGCCTCGGTTATAGTAGGAGAATTCGTTCTTTTCTTTTAATGCTAGTAAGGCGAACGTTAAGAAAAGAAGAAAATCGAATCAAATCGAAAGTAAGGTTAATGACACATTCTGCCTCACTTTCATTCGTCTTCTTTTTGCCTTGCTTGTCTATCAATGGCGTCAATCTAAAGCCAAAAATGTCTGAAAGTTGCCTGGAGAGACATGTGGCCGTATGTTTGATTATTTTTCTTTCTTTCTTTATTTTTTTTACGTCCATTAACACCCCTAGTTTTCGTTTTTCATTTATTATTCCTTTCTTTCTTGTTTTATTTCGCATTCACTATTTTTTAATCATCTTTCGTTCGTTATTTCTTCATTTTTATTTTTAATTTTATTCCAAACTCCAGTTTTTTTTTCTTTCTTCCGCAATTCCTTTCTTTATCATATCCTTTATCGTTTGTATCTTTTTTCTTACTTATCAATCAATTATTTTTTTTTTTTACTTTTCTTCCTGTTTTCTATTACTTCCTCCACGTTTTTTCTTGCTTGTCTTTTTGGTTTGGTTTGGCTTATTTTGTTTTACGGCATATCAACTTCAATGGATTATTTAAAGACGACAAAAAAAATTATTGTTGGTAATATTTTTCTTTCCAAAAATGTATTTCTGGTAATATTATTTTTTCTTAAAAAATCTATTGCTGCAAATATTTTCTAAATATTTTTTCTTGAGAAGATATTGGTGGTAATAATGTATTTTTGTTAATAATGTTTTACAAAAAGGTATTTCTGATATTAAGACCTATTTTTACACTTTCATAGTGTTTTGCCCCCATTTTAGGGGTTAACTATTTGCCCATAGCTAGGACCCTAAGAGGTGCTACCAGCCGGGGTCAGGGTGGACCTGGGAACACCAGTAATTAAGAAGTGGTTCCACGCTCCGCAAAACCTCCTGATCAGAGGCCTTTGCTGTTGGACGTAGTTTATCGTCATACCCAGGACGCAGATGTAGCTTATCGTCATACCCAGGACGGTGTCGTTTTGGGTTTGTTTAAAATATTTTTTTCTTTTCTTATTTTGGTTCTTCCTTCTTCCTCGCTTTTTTATTCCCTTATTTTCTCCATTTACTTATTTCTTTTTTTTTTCTCATGTAGCTATTACTTCCTTTTCAATCATTATTTACTTTCTTTCATTCATACATTCTTTCTTTTTTGTTTCTTTCTTTCTCCATTTGCTATTCCTTTTCTGCTATGTTTATTTAGTTTCGTTTCGTTTCGTTTTGTCTCTTTGTTTCTTTCTTTCCATTTTATTTGTTTCTTTAGTTCTTTCTTTCTTTGCTTTTCAGTAATTATTTGCTTTCTTTCTTCCTTCCTTTCTTTCATCATCATTTCTTTGTTTCCTTTCTTTCTTTCTTCTTTCTTTCTTTCTTTACGTTTCAGTAATTATTTACATTCCTTCTTCCGTCCTTTCTATTTTTCTTTCTTTTTCTATTTTTGTTTATCAGCAAATGCTTACTGTTTCTCCTTCCTTCCTTAATTTCATTCTTTTACTTATTTATTTCTCGCTAACTATTCTTTGCATTTCAACGTTTAATTTACTTGTTTCTTTCATTCCTTCCTTTTCTACTTATGCTTTTCGGCATTTTTTCTTCTTTCTTTATTTCTCATCTACCTACACTTTACATTTCAGCAATTATTTCCTGTCTTTCTTTCTTTGGTTTTCAGCTTTTATTTACCATCCGTCCTTCCTTTCCTCCTTCCTTCCTTCCTTCCTTCCTTCCTTCCTTTCTTTCTTTCTTTCTTTTCTACCTGTTATTTTCTTTCCAGTATTTATTTGATTTTCTTTCTTTCTTTTTTCTTTCTTTCTTTTATTTTCTTTCTAAAATTTATTTTCTATTCTTTCTTTCTTTCTTTTATTTTCTTTCCAAAATTTATTTGCTATTCTTTCTTTCTTTTCTATTTTTTCTTTCTTTCTTTTTTCTTTCTTTCTTTTATTTTCTTTCCAAAATTTATTTTCTATTCTTTCTTTCTTTTCTATTTTTTCTTTCTTTCTTTTTTCTTTCTTTCTTTTATTTTCTTTCCAAAATTTATTTTCTATTCTTTCTTTCTTTTCTATTTTTTCTTTCTTTTCCTTTTTTTTTTATTTCTTTTATTTTCTTTCCAAAATTTATTTTCTATTCTTTCTTTCTTTTCTATTTTTTTCTTTCTTTCTTTTTCTTTCTTTCTTTTATTTTCTTTCCAAAATTTATTTGCTATTCTTTCTTTCTTTTCTATTTTTTCTTTCTTTCTTTTTTCTTTCTTTCTTTTTTTTCTTTCCAAAATTTATTTGCTATTCTTTCTTTCTTTTCTATTTTTTCTTTCTTTCTTTTTTCTTTTTTTCTTTTATTTTCTTTCCAAAATTTATTTGCTATTCATTCTTTCTTTTTTCTTTCTTTCTTTATTTGTTTTCTTTATACAAGTGTTTCAGCAGCATTTTATTTTTTTTAAATAGCTTATAGAAAGCACAAAAGTATTGCCTTGTAATATAAAAATCATAAATACAAAAAGTAGCAATGTTGCTATATGCAATTAATAAACGAACTGGCCTTAATTTACGTGAAAGCCTCCACAATAAGAAGTGCTTCTTTCCCATCGAACCTTCTGTCCACCTTTTAGAACTTTAATAACCAAGAAAGAAAGAAAACCAAAAAAAGAATTAAAAAAACAGGAACATTTTGTTAGAAACAAAGAAAAGCGCACTGAATTGCTAAGTAGTTTGAATGCTTCTACACGGCAGTGAATGCTGGACAATTTCCTCACAGATCAAAATGTGACTTGAGTCAACAGAAATTTGTTGCCACAGAAGGATGCTGAGAATATAATGGATGGAACATTTCTGGTTTACATAAGGAGGAAATGGGGTTTGGAGAATTTGATACTCACAACGACTTTACTACCTAACTTATTTCTGTAAATAGCAGTAAAACGTGAACTGGGAGTTACAGTAATAACTACAACGGATAGGGAGATGTAGAAAGCCATGACCACCTACGTCCTGAAGAAAAATGACATGAGTAGAACCTGAAATCACGGGTAGCTTTTATAGCACAAATCCATCAATGTTTAACCCATATCCTTGAGAGCATATGTCATAAGAGAGCAAATATCACTAGCAAATAAAGGAGGCAAACAGTTATCAAACGTTCCAGAGAAAATGTAATGTGTGTACTGGCTGAAAAAATGTAAAAAAAAAATATTGAATAAAGTGATAATTTTATATTTATCTATCATCTATTAAAACATTATGCAGGATGGCCGTACCTATGTGACGCTGTGAAAGGCTTCCCCCAGACTTTAGTAATTAGGTCGACTACGTAACTGAACTAGAATTGGTTAAATTACATTATTAGTAACTGAAGTGAACCCTCTTTTCTATTTAAATTTTTCTTTGTGCCCTCACCGCTGTGGCTAGAGTTCGAGTCCCCGCTTGAATAGGGGATCACCAGGCTGGACAGAGGGTACCGTCAGGGTAAACAGAGCGTCCGCCAGGTTGAGCCTTGAGTCGCTTGTATCTCTGCACCTCGTAAAGGTCAAACACCTAACCACGATGTAAAAAAAAACAAGTCGTTATGTCATCAACACAATAAAGTAGATCAATCCAATATAGTAAAAAGAACCAATCCCACATAAATCAATCAATTAAAATACTGTCAAAAAGAGCTCACCACAATACAAAGCAAACGTGGAACCAAGAAACCCATACCACTTAAGTAATAACAACAACACCCATTAAGTGAAAAAACACACACCTATAAAAGATATCAAATTACACCAAACAGTACATAAATACGGCAAAATTAAAAAAATAGCAGCAGAGAAGACAACAAGCCCTGAAGAGTGAACATGTTATCTTGATTGTAGTAGGCGTGACTGTACCAACACCACACGGCTAAGTGATAAACTTCTTCAAATTAATTCTATTAACGCTCTATCCTAACTTTTCATATCGAGCACTTTATGACAAAAGCCTGCTTGCCCCAAAGGCTTTTCCACGCGAAAAAGAACCAGCACTTCTGGTACTTAATACCACACACACACACACACACACACACACACACATATATATATATATATATATATATATATATATATATATATATATAAAAGGTGTTCCATAAGTTTCCATACATATGATTTTGAAAATTTTTATATTTTAGATACCCAAGAAATGCGTTGTTTGAATAGCAATATGGGGTGACAGAATTATTGGGCCATTTGATGTAAGTCTTAATGCCGATAAGTATCTTAACATGTTGCAAAAAGAGATTTTATCATCCCTGTTTTACGAGGATGTAATTTCTCCCTTTACTTTCAGCAAGATGAAGCTCTATCTCATTTTGGTATTCAAGTACGTCAGTGGATAAATCAGCAGTTTGCAGGTGCTTGGATTGGTCGGTGTTGTCCTGTGAAGTGGCCTCCTAGATCTCCAGACCTTAACACATTTGATTTTTATCTTTGGAGGTATTTGAAGGGTATATTGTATCAGAAAAAGATACAAAGCATAAATCATCTTAATCAACGTATCAACAACACCATTACAAATATAACTCCAGTTTTTCATATTGAATTGTCGCCATTTTTGATTTTATCTCTTGCACAGTATAGTTGGTCATCATCTGTGAGAATAAGAGCATCATCACGTAATTCACTCTGCCATAAATCTAGAAAGGGCATGTTGTACTGCTTGGCATTCGCACTGAAAGATCAAATATGAACATTTCACAGTGTTTTGGGTTTCAATCTCAAGACAGTGCAAGGGATTTGGAAATAGTTGAATGATATATCTTGTCAACATCATCGTGTCTGGAGTGATCATTAGTGATGGCAACATTATGCCTTCATTCATCTTCCCCCAGGGTCTCAGACTCAACACGGAGGCCTGATTCAAGTGCCTTTGTGGAGGTAGTGCTGGGTCACTATAAAGTATATTAATAAACACACATATACAAGTTTATCGTGTAAGTCAGAGTTTCATGGTTTTCAAACTCGTCAGTCACAAATGGTAAATGAACAATTTAATACAGTTTTTTTTTTTTAAATACTGGGTCTCATGGGAGAAACGCTAAATTGTATTCACAGTTCAAAGTTATAATAAACTTAATAGGATTTATCTGTAAATTTAGGAAAGGGATTTTTAGCAGTCATCCCCCATAAACCAACATTTTATGACAAATAATCTTTTCTAGCTTGAATAATAGTTAAAGGAAAATAATAGTAAAATAGACACTGGTTAAATATTTTAATAACATTTGAGTTAAAAATTTAAATTAACTTCTACCTACTCCATAACTGCCACTTTGTCGAAAGAAAAAGAAAGAGACGCAAGAAAAACAAAATGGAAGTAAATGAAAAGCGGGAAAAACGAAAATGTTACTTCAAGAAAGAACATAGATATGCGAATTTCGCATTTAAAGAATGGAGGAATTTTTAATTTTTCGCAAAAAAAAAAAAAAAAAAAAGAAAAAAAGAGATGCCAAAAATGTGCCGGTTGTTATATAGAAAACAAAAGCCAACGATGATAAGAGAATGCAAAAGGCAAGATTTAAAAAAAAATCATAAAAAACAGAATTAACAGAAAAGACATTATTTACATTATTCGGACTATTGTCCTCATCTTTGTCGCCATATTTATCACAACGTTTCGGCCGTTGTACGCTCCGTCCTTCTTCGACCAGGCGGAACGGAATGGTTGAAAGGAAAAAGAATGACAAGTATGTTTTTTTCTCAGAAAGACTTTTACATTACTAAGATATACACAAACTATATACACATATATACACATGCACCATGCGGAGAATAATATATCACATATATCTACACAGCGGAGAACTTTCAGAGGGAAATAAGCAGGAGATAACTGATAACTGACATCCATCAAACATGGCACGTGGAACCAGAACAGTCTACCCCAGTGAGCGTAATAAAGGGTTCAGTTCGAAATTACAACCACCTGAAGAAGGCCGGAGCGTACAACGGCCGAAACGTTGTGATAAATATGGCGATAAAGATGAGGACAATAGTCTGAAAAATGTAAATAATGTACATAATACCTCATCTCAGAAATATAGACAGACTAACAGAAAAGATTATTAGAAATTAATATTTTTAAAAAAAAGAAATATTTTTAAAAAGACAGAAGAAAGATAGTTTGATGAAATAAACAAAGTAAAATAAAACAGAAAGAAAAAAGAATTAATTGTGAAAATAAATAAATAAAGATAGATAGATAGATAGATAGATAGATAGATAGATAGATAGATAGATAGATAACTGCCACACTAGAAAACGTAAAGAAAGAGATGAAATATAAGAAAAAATAAAAAAATGAAACAAAATGTAAAGAAAGAAAGAAAGCTAATTGCGGAAAGAACGAAAGAGTTGATTGTACAAAGAAAGAAAGAAAGAAAGAAAGAAAGAAAGAAAAAAGAAAAGAGAATGAAAGACATCACAGTGAAAAATTAATACAGAAAGAGATACAAAGATAAGAAAAAAGTAAATTGCATTTTTAGAAACAAAACCTAAAGAAAGAAAAAAGGGATGATTATGAAAAGAAAGAATAAAAGATATAATTATAGAAAGAAAGAAAGAAAGAGGCAATTTTGGAATGAAACAAAGAAAGACAAAAAGAAAGAACGAAACATATCACACCAGAAAACTTAAAAAAGGAGATAAAAAAAAGGAAAAAGTGAACATGTTTAGAAACAAAATGTAAAAAAGAAAGCGACAAAAAGAAAACACAAAAGAAAAATAACGATTGAAAAGGACAAATGAAGAAGCAAAATAATCCAGACATGGAGAAAGGAAATCTGACTACAGAATAGTGAAGGAAAATAAACAAAAGTTACAGCAGTAAAAAAAAAGGAACGAGACTGACTGATTTAAGAAAATAAAACAAAATGTCCGTTCCACAGAGGACAAGTAAAAACAAATGAATGTTATCGTCTGGTCACACAATTTTCAGAAAACGAGAAATGGAATTGAATAAACTTAGAAAAGACCGGCGGATGATGTCAGGTTGTAGATGGAAGCACTCAAAGATGAAAAGAACGAAATACTAAATTAGGAAGAAAGGACTGAAGAAGATAAATTTGAGAAATTCCGATGTCAGATTCCAGAAGTGAATTGAAGCGTGTCTGAGAGAGATTAGGACGAGTGGGTCGTAGCGGTTTCTTGTTCATCTCAAGACTCGTCCGAACTGTTCAAAATCGGACATGTTTCAAGTCGGCCGAAAGGAATTAAGTTCTCGCTTAATCGGACGCCATTGTCTAGACGAGGAACGATGTGGAATTTGCAAGCAATTTCCACACGTCGATCTTGCCGTGTTTGTTTCTGGAGGATACCTCCTTCCTTATGCTCATTCAGTCCGTCTATTATTTGTTTTTACCGGCGTTTTTATTCATTTTACTGATTGACTTTTTCCCCTCGTAAGATTATAAGCTATTGATATAATCGTCACAAATTTCTCTTAGTATCTCTTTCCTGGCTTACTCTCCCTCACTATACCTCTCTATGCGTGTGAATACGGGTGTCTATGTAGATGTGTGTGTACCCTTTAATTTTCCCACAATATACAAGCTGCGAGAGCCACTCAAGGTAGAAGGTTACTAAATGATGCTTTATTAGCGTAAGAAGAAGAGGTAAGAAATGCAGTTTATGAGGTTATGCAGGAGAAATAATAGTTAACCCTAAACATGAAGAAGTAAATATTGTAATGCTTGGAAAAAAATCCTCTCGGGAGTTTGTTTCATATTGTTGAACATCTTTCTTATTAATGGCATACAAAGGGCATGTGTGTAAATAGAAATATGCCATATACTACCTTAAAAAAAATCAGCAATCGAATCCCGGGTTTATTAGATAGTATAAATACACACACCCACAACCAAACACCCCCACCTATACTTCGGAAATACGCACTTTTATTGCGCTGGAGGGTGTCGTCAGTGATGTAATTACTCAGGTCATTGGGTAGTTTCGGGCCTTGCAACATCATACCATCCTCGCTGAGTCGACCCAATCAGAGCTGATCAGGCTCCGACGCACCCTCCTTCTGTACCACGCTATGCGACACTGATTTTTATAATTGTCTCAGCCGACTTGTACTCGATACTATATATATATATATATATATATATATATATATATATATATATATATATATATATATGCTATTGATATAATCATCACAATTATTTCCTCTTAGTATCTATCTCTAGGCTTACTCACCCTCGTTATTTTTATTTTTTCCCCCACACAGTATGGTAGGGTCAGTTGAGAAAAAGAGTATCATGACGCAATTCATGTTTCGGCACTAAGTTGTCCCTCTTCAGGCGATGGTGAATAAACGATTATTTTTAATTTTCAAAAGCAAAATAGCCCCTTTATTAAGAAAGAGAAGACGGCAAAACACGAGATGATAATTAAAATGAGGCTTGTGGTTTTACCCTGATTTTGTGTTTTCCCGTCTTCTCTTCACTTTCGTAAAAAGAGGGGTTATTTTGCTTTTGAAATTCAAAATAACCATTTACCAGTTGTTTACCATCGCCTGAAGAGGCGCAACTTAGTACCGAAACGGAAGTTATTTTGTAGCGATTTTTAACATGTTTTTATTTTAATCTCTTATAATCAATAATATAAGCTCTAATCTGTATTGGGCCTATTTTTAAAGTTAAATTTGTAAACAATGAATGATATTGCTAATACTGCAAAGCTCTTCCCTCTTGGTTATTGGCTTGTTTATTCGAAGAATAAGTACTTAAAAATTATCCTTTTTATCAACCTGATAGCTCAGGGGCAAAATGTCCGACTGATGCCAAAATGCCGGTGTTGGATGTTTAGCCACACTGATGAGTTGTGATATCGCAAAACAGTCAATCTGTGGATGACTATATATATATATATATATATATATATATATATATATATTCCGTGTGTAATAAATCATGAAACTGCATAATTGTCCATACCCAGATATGTTTAATATCTAAAAAAAAACACTAATCTAATTTTCTTTTTTCCATGTTTTCAGATAAGACGTTTAGTCATTTTGAGACCATTTGTCTAAGAATCACTGAAAATGTATTCATCTAGAAAGAGAACAGGTTAAAATCGTTATTAAAATCATTCGGGCCTGCAGAAATGATACCAGCATTCATACACTGACCTCCATCTTCAAAGACCATTTAAGAATCATCAAAGAACTGTGAACAATTTTAAACAAAGAGGGAACAGTAGAAATGAAAACTGGATTAGGAGGCTACAACACGAAAAGGGATAATCATTTTAAGTTAAAGAGATCAATTAAAAAAGATCCAAGTCAATCCATAAGCCGTTTGGTACGTGCGAGAGGACTTTCAGCTATGAAAGTCCAAAGAGCAGTGAAAAATGGCTTGAAAATGAAATCGTACGTGAAACCTGTGAGGCAACTACTTACTTCAGGGCAGAAAGTTAGAAGTGTAGGGAGGGCGAAGATGATCTGGAATAAGTTGGAAAATGATTCTGGAAGAATATATATATATATATATATATATATATATATATATATATATATATATATATATTTGAACTTCATGAGATTCCGATCTTTAGCTATTATTAATTAATGATGAACATGTCATTTTCGTTTATAATCGATTTCATCACAATTCTTCTGTTAAACTTGGAGAGAAATTATACATTCTTATTGCTCAAAGTAGAGTCCAGTAGGGTTATAAAAATCTCGGAGAATTTTAGTAAGATATATTTAATCATTTCTAAGATACAACGTTTCAAATCTTCATCTAACAAATGGACAATTTTGCTTTAACACGATTTGGATAATTTTTTGCTTTGCGGTATATATATATATATATATATATATATATATATATATATATATATATATATATATATATATATGGGTGTATAGGATATATAATAGTATCTGAAACAAAAGATGATTAGCCAAAGTAGAAAAGCTTGTAAACCACGCGTTTCCCCGACGTTTTTTGCGGTTCGTCTTGTTCAGGTTGGAATGAAAAACAAAACTATGTCCATGGAAAATGCGTTGGGATTTTTCACGATAAGAGGGGCAACAAACTACATTACTTTATCAGATCCAAAGATCAGTGACTAGAAAATATTACATATATATATATATATATATATATATATATATACAGATAGAAATATAAAAGGAAGACTGAAAACGCCTAAAAGGTATAGACAACAAAAAAGGGCTCAATACAAAATTCAAAATCGAATATGTAGAGCAAAAATATTTAAGAAAAACATAAATTGCCAATGAAACACACAACCTGGGTTTCGGCCGTGAAGTTTTTTCAGGCAAGTGGAATGATTTGCTTTGCCTGAGGAAACCTCACGTCGAAACCTGGGTTGCGAGATTGGTTGGCATTTGAACCTTTTCTTATGTATGATTCCATCGCGACGCAGAAATTACTGTTTCGAAACTGGTCATACGTATTCAAGGTTAATTTCAATATTAAACCTTAACTGTTCGATGACAGTTTCATTATTTAGTGGTGTTTTAATGTTTTATTCATTTATAGTTTTAATCTGGAGTTAGCTTTTCATTACCAAGGAGTCTCTGCTTGGATAAAAGTAGGTGTGTTTGTCATATATCAAGTTTTTGGAGTCGTCTAAGGTTTGGTTGTTTTTTGTTTTTTTTTGTTTTTTTTTTAATTTTTTGTCTGGCTAAAATCCCTAAGTTTATCAGGCTCCGTTGTATTTTTTTACGATCTGCTAAAACTGTTTGATGTTGTAGTTACAGTCCTTTTTGGTGTTTATTTGATTTTTTGTTGATGATTTCTTAACGGGTCGTTAAGATTATGATTGGGTTGTATTCTTAAACCTATTGTTTTCATTGAATTTACTAATAGATTTTATATGATATTTTGTAATTTTTGTATGGTATGGTGGAAATTTTTTATCAATTTATACAATGCTAATTATTTTTAGCGAATATTTGGCGATGTCTGCAAAAAAAACCGTTACTTCATTTCATTGATTTAAGAAATTATTTGTTTTTTAGTAAATCGATAATTTGTAATTTTTCATGTAGGCATAAAAGGCATGGGCCATCCCAGGTTTTACAAGTTCTTGTTCTATTTATTATTTTCTATTTTACTGTTGGTGTTCAATTATAATTTAGGCTCTACTTCTGAATCGAGCACTGTTTTTTTTTTTTTTTTAACAAAAATAATACTAAAGAACTTCGGATCATCAATCTAAAATTTATTTCTTATTATATCAATACACACACACAAAACACACTCTCTCTCTCTCATATATATATATATATATATATATATATATATATTAAGACATTTTTATGTTTATACATTATTTTTATAGATACAAATATTTAAGTAAATGCTCTTTTTTATAATACACAGTATTAAACAACATTTACCGGCCTATATATATATATATATACACGTGTGTATGAAAATTTCTGTGTGAGTCTGTATTAGAGCCTTTGGTGTTTGTTATATTTTAAATCACCCCATTCCACGTCGATCTGTGTTTTTTTTCATTCTACTCGCCCTTCTACTGCATTGTGTTATTATTGCTTTTGCGGTGAACTGTGATATTATGTATAGGTTTGGTCTTAGTTTTATTGCTGAGAATTGACCAATCTGGTATTTATTAAGTAGAAACTGTTGTCAGTTGTATTGCGGTGAACTACCAGCGCTTTTGAAGTGTTATTAAGCAGCATATCTTTTCAATGCTCTTTAAGTCTTTATTCAGGCTTCTGCGAGTTTCACCGATGTACATCACTGGGCAATTTGTACAATCCTTTCTGTAGATTCCCGCCTTTATCCTGTTGTAGTTGCCATCTCGTTTGTTGCTAAATATATCTCGTATTGCTTTAGAGGTGGTGTTGATGATTTTAGTTTAAATTTGGACAATTTATTTTCAATGGTGATCGTTTTGGAGTAGGTAGCTGGGATTATACAACAAATTAATAGATGTATCAATAGAAAAAAAACTTTAAAATAAACAGAATCCACAAATAGCAATAATCTCAACAACAATAATAAAAGCAGGAACATTATTCTAATCCTTCAAAATTTATTCAATAAAATCCCATCATCCTCGGAAGCGACTGGCTGCTCAAATCCAATGAATCACGTTCATGCTATACGCCATGTCTATGATGACGGTCTTGAGCGATTATTTGCATTGTAGACTCACGGTTTTATCTCACACTTGGCGAATCCTCAGCCGCTTGAATCAGGTGAGCCGTGTCGGAGGGGGCATAATCCTACTATATCATGTCAAGTGAAACTCTCGACCCGATTAAATTTTAAATTTTACCCTGCGTAGACGGATACTTCAGCTACTTTCGATTACAATTTTGCATATATCATTGATGGCGGTTCTGTTATGATAGATTTTTAAAACGCTTTTTATGCTATATTCATGCCAGTGCTACTTGCCACATTGTCAGGTCATCTGCGACTAAACCGGTTTCCCCACCAGGCTTTTCTGGCGAGGAGCAGGATTAAAAATAAAAACTTGTTAAACAGCCATGTGGCGCGATGAGGCAGACTGGGCTGTGTATGAAGGCAGTGAGGTGATGACACGGCATCGGTCCTTAGAATAAAGTCAACGGTCAGGTAGGAAAAGTTCTCCCAATGAAATAAACGGCCACGTTTACGTGACCGGGGTAGGGGCTTCAAGTTGAATGACATCATCTGTGGTTTTACCCGGAATGGGATCAGTTTCACTAGGCCCACTTGCTCAAGACGCACTACCCAGAAATGTGAAGGGAAATAATCAGGTGCAACCCTACAGTCACGTGAAATAATAATAATAATAATAATAATAATAATAATAATTATTATTATTATTATTATTATTATTATTATTAAGACGACGATGACGATGATGATGATGATCATGATGATTAAATCTACAATACTGGTTGCTTCTTTCATATGATTCACTACTTTCAAAATTTGAGAACGAAAGTAGATTCGTCAGCTAACCGGGTGAAAACGGTGTCTTCTTACGAACCAGAATTTCGTTGCTGGTTTATTTTAAGAGAATTGTCCTTATGAAGTTCATTTCAACTCTATCTGAATCATTGCATTATTATTATATTATTGTATTATTTTCTTTTATGTCTGGTGTGTACACATTTCTTTCCGGGTCTCGAACAGGGACCTAAGGTCAGAAATGGCATCATGACATTTTTAACTGAGCAATTTTGAGAAAATAATCACACATTTTACATAGATAAATCCTTTCGTACGGTGTGGACTGTACTCGTGAGAACATTTTTTTTTATTTCTTTATGGTATGCGCTACCAGGACTCCATTCAGTGAGTCTATTGGAATCTTTTCCAGTTAATCCGAAGGCTCCAACTACAACCGGAATTGTCGATGTAATCTTGTGCCACATTTTGCAGATTACTATTATTATTATTATTATTAGCATTAGCATTAGCATTACAGTTACCAACTGCTGTCTTTGGAAGTTTCCGTAAGGTCATCTATGTTTTATCAGAGTTATAATTTTAAAATATTATATAAGCTTATTTATACTTTATTTCGGTAAATAAAATTAAAATTTCACTCCTACCCAGGCTATTTGAACCCTTATATAATTATATCTATGTTTTTGTTAAAGATATTGTTATAAATTCCAATATAAGTCTAGGGATGTATATAAGTAAACAATAGTAAATTTATTAACCTGTTCATCGCTATCTTCGGTATTTGACTTCTTACATAAGGCTATCTTAAAAAAATGACTTTATGCTTCCCTTTGGCAAATAAACAGGTTTCATCGGCGCTGGCTTTGTTGATTTCCCCGTAGTGTTGTCTGATAGATTTTTGATTCAGAGGCAAAACGCAAGACTCGTATGTGTGCCATGGAGCAGTAAACTTGCTACAATTAAAGGAAAAAATAAATCAACTTTGTTGTACATTTTTTTGATGACTTTTTCGTTCATTCCTTTCATTGACTTGCATTTTTATTAGATAATTTTAGTTTCTTTTCTTAACAAATATTCAGCGCATCCGTACAGGGAATAAACTCTAGGCATATTTTGAATCCATGTTTAATTATGGTTGTAGATTAAAAGGCCGTCGTTGATGAAACTATAGTTTCCCCCTACTCGAACTAATCTACTATAAAAAGTAATGGTCGAACCTCATATATGGGATCATTACAAGCTTAAAAGTTTGTCTACGTTTCTTTACTAGGGTTAAATATTTGTAATGATTAAGCAACCAGAATAAAAAGGAAAGAAATACTAGTCAAAATTAATGTTATTTCAACTACTATGTCTGCTACTGAAAATAGGAAGTATGGTAGTATATTCATAAATTTGAACGGCGTTAACTTTGGTAGGCAAATATTTAGAGCACTGGACCGATCAGATAAATTCCTAAGAATAAGTGATATGAGTTCATGTCCTGATGGAATCTTATTCATTTTAAATCAATGCTGTTTAGTTAATGTAGAATAAAACTAAACACTGAAGGTAGCGATAAAAAGCAACAAAATTTAATGAAAGAAAAACATTCCCAAAGATTAATTGTAATGATAATGTTTCAATTAATAAATTCGAACAAATTAAAACTACTATTTCTCTTGCTATTATTAGGAAAAATATTTGATGTGTTTATTTAATAGCATGTCAACTCCTTAGGTCATTTTATTTTCTTTGGAGCTTTAAAGTAATAAAAATATGATGTTATTCTGTTTTCACAGTTGAATACATGGTAGATGAAGCTCAGCTTTTGTTCATATATATGGTTCTGTGGACAAAATTACTAGAGGCGATGATAAGTGTGTTTTATGCTGTAGTTTTGTTAAATTTATATTTTGGAATGCAGTTTGATTTCTTTCAGAAATTGTAGGATATTATATGCATTAATGTCATGAAAGTGTTCTTCCATCTTGATTGTTTGGTTAATTTCGTTTCGCGGCATATCAACACCTCTATTTTTTTTATGTAATGTTGAAATTTAAATATTTTGAACACAATTTTATGGCTTCAACTACAGATGAAAAGTATTGTTGGTCATTTTGCTATAAAATGTACTGTTGGTAATTCTACTATAAAATGTATTGTAATTTTGCTTTAAAATTTTATTTTTTATAATTTTACTATAAATATGTATTGTTGTTAATTTTTACACAATAATGTATTGCTGGTATTTTTACTATAAAATACATATTTTTATACTTTCATAGTTTTGGTTTGTTTGGGGGTTCTCTGATTAGGGCCATAACAAGTGATACCACTCCGGCTAAGGGTAAAGCTGGAAACAACAGAAATTAAGAGCTGTTTCCATGGTCCAAAACTCCTGATAAGAGCCTTTGCTGCCTGATATAGTAGGAGAAAGAAACATTAAAATGTTACAAGCAACGATTACTTATGAGAACTTAACAAAGATGATTCATTGACTTTACAGTTAATCTTTAGTTGTTCTTTTCTTTTCGTTTGTGCTGAAATCCATCTTACATCACCACGTGCTGAAATCCATCTTACATCACCACGTATCGCAAACGCTTTTCGACCTTTTGGACGGGATGAAAACGTGTTATCTGTACTCTTCTCGTTTGAGATGAAAGAAGATGCCCGCTCCAAATGATTCCAACTCTGCGTCATCACATTTCACATAAGCGAGGTGTGGCCGGTATAATAACGACACCAGCGTAACAGTGGTCGCTGGCACTGGGTAGTTTTTGCATTCGTATATGTACCCAACATAAAAATAAGACACTGGGTCACATCCTGCTTTAGTCGAGAGGTCAGGTATTTAACACCGGGCTTATGAAGGTTAAGCTAACAGTCTTTTATATATATATATATATATATATATATATATATATATATATATATATATATATATATATATATATATATATATATATTACTAGCTAATAGAGTTTACGACATAAACAGGAATATCTAATTGCAAATCATATTTTAATATTTCAACTATGTTATTTATTTTTTATTCAAATATTAGAAATTGCCATCTATAAACAATATTTCTGTTAATATTTTTTAATTCATCGTGTTTGCATAGAACAAATCTATTTTGGTACCTCAACTTTTTCGCTAAAAGAGAGCATACCGGGATGAAAAGAGGCCTCAAATTTAATAAAAATAAAGTTTTATCGACCAAATGTTTGTTGTTATCAAGGGGAAAGACAAAAATATAATCTTTTGCTATTATTTTAGTAAATTTTTTAATCCTATCTAGCACTTTCGGAATATTGGTTAAAAAATCTTATATTTTGGGGCGTCAGCTGTAGCCCAACGATTCCTATGCATAGTTTAGCACCCCTTTTCCCGTAAAAACACATTGATTTGGAAGTTCTTGAAAAAATCCAGTAATTGTCGGATTTTAATGAAACTTTCAGGACTTATTGACAAATAAAGTAAATTATTTTTTAATTTTATTTTTACAAAAAAATAATTATTTTTCATCTCTTGCTTCCACTTATTTAATTTTATGAAATTTCGAAATAAAATTAAGATGTCAGCCTCTTCATAGTTATATTAGTTAGAAAGCAGGACTCCTTCGAGAATTTTTGTTAATCATTTTGTTTTTGTCGAGCAGGGACAAGATTTACCGAAAATCTGCTCTGAATTGTAAAATAAAAAATGCAATAAATCTTATTATTTAATAAGGAAAAGCGCTTTTAACTGCTTTTATAAATAAGATATAATAAGGACACTACTGTCTTAAGAAAAAAAAATCAATGAATAATAAATTCTTACAAGAATTGTTTTCATTTGTTTTAATTTTAATTTGAAAAATTCATTAGGTCTTAAATCTTTTAAAATTTTATATTAATTTCAACCATTTAAATTACATTATTATTAAGTGAAAACTATATTTATTCATTATAAATGGCAAAGCTTAATACCACTCCTGGAACACCAAGATTTTTAAAAGATTCATCAAATAAGAGCGATGACTATAGTAAATTTAAAGTCAACATTTCTAAAATTAGATTACGGAGAATATTTTTCAACATTTTTAAGATGACTGAGTACTTAAAAATGATATAAAAAAAAAACACTGACGTCATTTTCTTAAATTATGGTTTACAGGTGAAGTCTCCGTAGAACAACAATAAACCTGTCATCACCTTGTCACCACTCGTCAAAAATGAAAACATGGCTACTGTCGGTTAAAAACACAGGTACTGTTTGATTTAAAAATGCATTTCTGTGTTATTTTGAACTTGCAGTAATCAGTATTTGTTTCAAATCAGATTAAATATTTTTTTTAAATCTGCTAATATTCCTCAAATAATGATTCAGAAAAGTATATTTTACTTTTGGAAGATTTTATAATAAAGAGACTTTTTAATAAGAAAAATATGACTAAAAAAAAAGGGCACGAATAAGCCATTTTAGAAAAAAAATGAAAATCAATTCCAATCAATAAAATTTCTGTTTGAAATAACCCAGAGTATTTTGCTTACTGGAAGTAAATTTAATCCTTTAGTCTTCAATAAAATCTTAAATGAAAACTTCAAACTTTTCATTTTAAAAAATATTTTTAAAATATCATTTTAAACCTTAGGTATCATGAATTAGTGAAGGTATCTAAGCTATATCTACCTTCAAATTCAATCGCAAATTAGAAAATCTACAGCGTTCATAACAATATGCATTGTTATCATTTGATATTTCAAATTAGTCAAACGAATCCGAAAAATGCCATAGAATTATCTAAATAAGTCAAAATAATATATTTAATTAGATCCTCTTAAAAATGTATCGAATGATTTAAACAAGCGAAAATAGTAAGTTTGATTAATTATTATTATTATTATTATTATTATTATTATTATTATTATTATAAACATTAGAAAATTATTAAATTTTTTCTCTCGTGGTCAGCTTTATGTAGCTACGCCCAGAATAGGAAATACAAGAAGAGTTTAAATAATGATATAAATCAATTTATAAAATAGATGTATTGCTGAAAACTTCGTTTAAACAGTAATTTTAGATAGTTACGAGAATTTCTATGACAAATTATCCTTTCCGTCATCGTAGAATGAATATTTGATTAGTTTTAACAAATCGAATAATTTAAGAATCATTGCAATAAAAAATGCCTTGTATTTTTAAGTAGATTCTAATTAGATGTTGGTTAGGCTTCAGCTTAATGATCATAACGATCAAAAGTTAAGAATTATGTTTCAAAGAATGCAGACGATAATTTAAGATTCATCTTGCGAAACACGAGAATGAAAGTTGCATAATGTGGCAGTGAAATGTGTTGTCAGCCTACACTCGTAGCTCGCAGCCATATTGGTTCACTATTTACTTGTCTGTTTTATAAGTTAAATGAAGATGATGAACACACATACATACGTATATTTATATATTTTTGAAAGAATAATCACACAGAGTCTTACAGTTTCTTTACCGCTTTAATCATTGAAATGTGTTAAAAAGATAAGAAAGATGAAAGGATGTCTCCTTTCTTTTCATTTTTCTTTTAATAATTTTCTTTCCATCACATATAAGCTTACAAAATTAGTTTCGGTAGGTGGGGCATTTGGTAAGTAACAAAGCGTTATGAAAGTGAGTAGCCATTTTGTTCACTAGCGTATCGCAGATTTTTTTTTTATCTATATTCACTGAACAATTTTTTAACTGATAGATGAAAAAAAACACTGTATAAAAAATCACATTGATAGATAAAAAGAAAGAGACTCCAAAGTTAGTAACTTTCCAACATCGCGGAACATAATTTTTCTCCAGTCATGATGAATGGTTTTACTCTCAACGAAGATACTTGCCTCGAATGTTTATTAGGACTCAAGCTCAATATAAACCTTAAGATCCATCGCAAAAGATGCCGAGAATTTGAGCTTCGTTTTATGTAGAATCTGACACTTTCTGACATGCCTTATCTTTACAATAGCTTGATAAAACCCAAACTCTCGTATGGAGCTGCCCAATGCACACTTTTCCGCATTGACAGTGTTTAATAGCATTTAGGCGGCCGTATTTTACACCATACTACCAATTTCCCATTGACTCTACCGCCATTTCTAGGGCAAATCTTCAGACGTGTAACGTTCTTCAGTTCCACTAGTTCATACCTTCACAACTAGGACTCGCCATACTATGTATACAGATTCAACACATAAGTGTTCCTTTCGAATTTCATTGGTAAGTTCTATTTCTTCTCCAGAACAATTACGATGAGGAACAGACACTCCAGGTGATGCTTTCCCGATTACGATTATGTAATATCTTGAAATCTAACGTCAACTATCTATCTGTTGTGGGGCTCTCCCCTTTTTACATAAGATGGACTCATCCAAAGTATACTTATACTGACAGAGAGAATACCTGCGGTTGAGATACGTTGAGACGCAGTCTCTGACTGTGTGCGACGTCTGTCGAACTCTCTGCTTTGTCAGAGAGGAACCCGGACGAAGCTTTGCCGAAGGGCAAAGTTTCGTCCGGGGAGGTAGACAGATCCCGAACCCGCTTATGCGGGTTCAAAGGGGATATTTTTTTTGGCTGAGCCTACGGGCTCGGAGAAACCCACGTTAAACTCGGCATTGTGCCACATACATTCCTCGTGTGTGGACTGTTAAATATCGAGATACGTTGAGATACGTGGAGATACGTTGAGATACGTGGAGATACGTTGAGACAGGTTGAGAGATAGGGAGACAGACACAGGGTGTTCTCAGAGAGTTATACAAGAGTCCAGAGAGAGAGAGAGAGAGAGAGAGAGAGAGAGAGAGAGATGATTACGGCTTTACTTGCAGAGACTTGTACATATACTTCCTACTAACCTGCATTCCTGGACTACTAATCTTCACTTCAAGTCTGTATTCTTACGTTTAATACACTTATTTTTCTATCTCAATTACTGGCGATGGTTATTTATTTGTGCAAGATTCCATTCCCCGAATCGACAACAACTTGGCGACGAGGATTTCACACTCCACGGGGACTTAAAAAAAAATAATAACTTGCGCGACGGAAATTCGAGAGGCACCTCGACCACAACTTGGCGACAAGACTCGAAGGAACTCACACAGAGAACAACAAATTAACGACATACACAAGAGATAGAAGAAAAATTTCGTCACTCCCTAAAAAATGGAAGATTTTCAAAAAGCAATGCTTGAGTTCATAAGAAGTGAGGAAAGACAGCTAATAAATGAAGAAAGACAAATGAAACTCCAGGAATTAATATTAAAAGTAACGGTTAACGCACAACAGAAGAATATCGAAAAAGAGGCGACTTTTTCTCAAGACGCAGTTTGGAACACAATAGAAACATTTAAATACTCTCTAGAAGATGATAAAAATTTCGGGGACTATTACAGACGTCATGAAGACATTTTCAACATTGATTGCCAAAATTGGACGGAAGCTAAGAAGCTTCGTTTATTACTCAGGAAATTGGGAATAGGGGAGTACGCAAAATTTGTGGACTATATTCTACCGAAAAAGACTAGGCAGTTACATGCCTTACGGAGCTCTTCAGGCCAAAGACTTCACATTTCACAAAAGGTGGAAATGTCTCTACCTCGTAAAAAGCGAAATTGAAGACTACTTCACGTTCGCCGCAATTGGGAACAAACACTGCGATGACTTTAAATTGGCAGAATTGACTCCGGACAATTTTAAGTGTCTTATTTTCATACAGGGATTAGTCTCAGTCAAGGACAGTGAAATGCGAAAAAGAATGCTCATGAAGCTTCAAAACGAGCCTGGATTAACGCGACAAAAATTAGCCAGAAGACTGCCAAAAATGCTTGAGTATAAAGAAATAGACTATCGAGGAATCGGGAGTAGCACACATACGTAAGTTGAACAAAAAGTTACATTTTTCACACACACCCACGAAAGAAAAACAAAAATTTTATGATGAAGAAAAAAGTACAAGGTACAAGTTGATTAATGACAGAGATCAAAGCAAATATAAGCCCCTCCCATCTGCATGTTACAGATGTGGTGGATTGAACTGGAATAAAGACTATTGATTTAAATACAAGAATTGTTTAGCTTGTGGAAAAATGGAACATAAGGCATCTCAATGCAGAAACAAAAAACACACTAGTAGCGTAAGAACTACTAGAATGGACTACGAAGACAAACTAAACACAAGAAAATACGTGGAACTCGAGATCTTAAATAAGAAGGTAAAATTACAGTTAGACTCAGGATCGAATCTAACTATAATTAATTTACAGACATGGAGGAAGCTAAACAGACCGACCATGATACATACACAGAAAATCGCCAAGTCTGTTACAGGGAGGCGTATCTGTTTTGAAGGAGAAGTAATTCTAAACGTAAAATTCCATGGTAAAACGAAAAAATTGAAGATATTTGTAATGAAAGACACAGAAAATTTGGTGGGCACTGATTGGATGCAAAAATCTGACGTATGGGATTTAGCCATTAGCTCATTTTGTAAGAAAATAGAGTGTGAACCGTCAGAAGCTACAAAATTAAAAGAAGAACTACACAGGCAATTTCCCGAAGTATTCTCGAGCGGTTTGGGACGATGTAATAAGTTTGCAGCTAAAATTGAACTAAAGGAACATGTTCAGCCAGTATTCAAGAAAAAGCGAAACGTGCCTTTCGCAACCATAGAAAAAATTGACAATGAGTTAGATAGATTGGTACGAACTGGAATCCTTTCAAAAATCGAATTCAGTGAATAGGCAGCACCAGTGGTCTACGTAAAGAAAAAATCCGGAGAAACACGTGTTTGCGCAGATTTCTTGACTGGGTTAAATAAGGCTATCAAGGATTATCACTACTGATTGCCAAGCCCGGAGGAAATATTTACCAAGCTTAACGGTGGTAAGGTTTTTTCTAAGATTGATTTAAGCGAAGCTTATCTTCAGATTCCAGTAGAAAAAGAAAGTACAAAAAATTTATGAATCAATACTCACAAAGGACTTTACAAATTTAACAGCTTGCCATTTGGGATAAAAGTAGCACCGTCAATTATTCAACAGACTATGGATACCATGCTCATGGGACAGAACTTTGCTACTGCTTACTTAGACGACATTTTAATCAAAAGCGATAATGTAGAAGAACACGCAACGCATATTAAAGAAGTCTTTAAAAGAATTCAGGATTTTGGTTTTAAAATGAAGGAGAAAAAATGCGATTTTTTTCTTAAAGAAATCAAGTATCTAGACCATATAATCAATGAAAGTGGCAGAAAACCAGATAGAGAAAGGCATCTGCAATAAAAAATATGCCTGAGCCGAAAAATGTCGCAGAGTTGCAAAGCTTTCTTGGTCTAGCGAACTATTACGGTGAATTCATTGAAAACATGCACAAATTGAGGGTTCCCCTCAATGAATTATGAAAAAAAAAGATAACAAATGGAACTGGACGGAAGATTGTCAGAAAGCTTTTAAGGAGATCATAAAGAAATTAAAGTCTGATCTAGCACTGACGCATTTTGATCCCAAACTGGAAATTATCATTGCTAGTGACGTAATCTCACACGGAGTGGGAGCGTGTATATTACACAAGATGCAGGATGGCACAAGGAAACTTATAGCTCACGCATCTAGATCGTTGTTATCAGCAGAAAGGAATTATTCGCAAATTGAGAAAGAAGCATAAGGCATAATATTCGCCATAACTCGCTTCCACAGATACATATATGGAAGAGAGTTTACTCTACAAACTGACCATAAACCTCTTCTCACGATATTCGGATCGAAAAAAGGACTACCAATTTACACAGCCAACAGACTTCTGAGATGGGGAACTATATTATTGAATTATAATTTCAAACTAGAGTTCCTACCGTCGAAGAAAATTGATCATGCGGATGGATTATCTAGATTGGTACCTGCGAAATGCGAACCTCTAGAAGACTCGGTAATAGCGGCTTTGTGAGCCGAAGACGAAATTAGTAAAGTTCTAAATAATACAGTAAGGGAATTACCAGTGTCCTTGTTACAAATCAGAATAGAAGCTGAAATGGATGAATTCATACAAAGTACAAAGAGAAAAATAGAAGAAAAAGAAAGAAATCTAGCGGACAGCTTTTCAATTTGTGATCAAGTATTACTTTATAATGAAAGAGTGGTCATACCCAATTCTTTACAAAAACGAATTCTGAAGGACTTTCATCTCGGACACCCAGGGAAAAATCGTATGAAAGCGTTAATGAGAAGTTTCGTGTGTTGGCCTAATATGGATAACGATATTACTCAAATGGTAGAAAAATGTAGAGGCTGTGCTGCGGCAGCAAAGGCACCACCTATTATACAAAAACCATAGCCTAAGGTGGACAGACCTTGGTCTAGAATCCATGCGGACTATGCAGGACCCATAGATGGATATTGCTACTTGATAACCAGAAGTGGCCAGAAGTTTTCAGGTACAAAAAACCTACGACGGAAAACATTATTAATTGTCTACACGAGTTATTCGCAAGATTCGGCGTTGTAGATTGCCTTGTAACGGATAATGGTACCTAATTCACCTCGAGCGACTTTCAAGAATTCTGTGCGACTTATCAAGTCAAATATATTAATATAGCACCATGCCATCCACGATCTAACGGGCAAGTCGAAAGGTTTGTGGACACTCTTAAGAGAGCCTTGAAAAAAGCAGAGGACGTACTAACAGAAAGAGCCATACAACAGTTCCTTCAAGTCTACAGAATCACCCCGAACGGAAACACACCATCTGGCTTTCACCAGCTGAAGTGATGTGTGCCCGCAAAATACGGTCTGCTTTTGATAAACTATTACCCAGCAAAAATAAAAACCTGCATACAACGATAATGCCTAAAAGATCCTTCAAACCAGGCGAACGGGTCTATTTCAGAATGTTCAAGAATAATATGGCATACTGGGAATCAGGTACGATAATAAACTGACTGGGGAATGGTCTGTACACGACCCAAGGTGAAAAATTCACTCACAGGAGACACATAAATTAGATACAGAAAAGACGGGTAGAGGAACCAAACTCGTCACCTTCCGAAAATGAAGACCCGATGGAAGAGATTTTCGAAGCCTTCGAAATTCAAAAACCACAAATAGCCACGGAGATCAGAACCGGCCGAAAAAGAAAATTCACGGGACCACTAATAATAGACCAGAAGCGAAAAAAATATTACCTCTCCCAAAAAAAGAAGCACAGGAGGGGGTTGTGGGGCTCTCCCCTTTTTACATAAGATGGACTCGTCCAAAGTATACTTATAATGACAGAGAGAATACCTGCCATTGACAAACGTCAAGATACAGTCTCGACGTCTGTCGAACTCTGTTTTGCCAGAGAGGAGCCCGGACGAAGCTTTGGCGAAGGGCAAGGTTTCGTCCGGGGAGGTAGACAGGCCCTGAATCCGTTTAGGCGGGTTCAAAGGGCATATTTTTGGCCGACCCTACGGGCTCGGAGAAACCCACTTTAAACCCGGCCTTGTGCCACATATATTGCTCGTGGGTGGGATATTAAATACCGAGATACGTCGAGATACAGTCTCGACGTCTGTCGAACTCTCTGCTAACGCAGATAGGAACCCGGACGAACCTTAGCCAAAGGGCAAGGTTTCATCCGGGAAGGTAGACAGGCCCTGAACCCGTTTAGGCGGGTTCAAAGGGTAGATTTTTGGCCGAGCCTGAGGGATCGGAGAAACCCACATTAAACTCGACCTTGTGCCACATACATTCCTCGTGGGTGGAATTATAAATACCGAGATACGTTGAGATAAGTGGAGATAGGTGGAGATACGTTGAGATACGTGGAGACAGGTTGAGAGATACGGATACAGACACAGGGTGTTCTCAGAGAGTTTCTCAGAGAGAGAGAGTTATAGAGAGAGAGAGAGAGAGAGAGATGATTACGGCTTTACTTACAGAGACTTGTACATATACTTTCTAATAACCCACATTCCTGGACTACTAATCTTCACTTCAAGTCTGTATTACGTTAATACACTTATTTTTCTATCTCATTTCTGGCATAGTTTATTTATTTGTGCAGGATTCCATTCCCGGAACCCACAACACTATCCTAAATGGTGGACCCTCCCGTCGTATTCGACGTATGAATGTCAAGCAACTCAGCTCCTAGGAACCGACAGCTAGACACAGGAATATATAATTTGTTTATAGTGATGAAGGTTTTGTGCAGAACCACCCACAATTTTTGAAAGGCCGAACAGAGAGACTTAGTGCACAACGTGCCACAAGGTTCCCAAACAACCCTCCGCAGGTCTTGAATTCAGAGTTGTACTTCTCCTAGACTAGTTGCCATCCAAGGCTATAGAACCCAGTCTGTCCTGCTATT
>CAHIKZ030000610.1:185000-217500 GCA_903632075.3 Acanthosepion pharaonis
TATATATACCAGGTGTAACAGCAAAATTGTCCAAATTGTAACAGCATATTTGCCCATCCCACAAAATGTTTAATATCTAAAAACACTAAATTAATTGAGTTTTGTTTTTTTTTTTTTGGCAGCTTTAAAACGTTCAGCCATCTTGACACCATTTGTCGTAAGAATCACTGAAAAACCTTTGGAGTTATTCAGCTAGAAAAAGAATAGGTTAAAACCGCTTTGTGTCAGCCCCTTTTTGTCGTTCCAACTGAGCAATGGTGAGTGGAAAAAGATCATTCAAGCCTTCAGCAATGGTACCAACATTCATACTCAGTCTGGAAGGGCAAATTTTGAATTATCTCATATAAGGAAAGCACATCACTCGTTGGGAGTCATACAAATCTATACCTGTTAGCTTCTGTTTCGTCCTCGAAACGTAAAAAAATAAATAAATAAATATTTAAGGGATTTTTTGCCCCATATTATTTCCTGTTACTAGAAGAGTTATTTTTAGTGGATGCATGTGTTTGTGCTGCTATCCTGTTTTGTTTTCTTTTTTTGTTTTTTAAAAAAAAACGCTTAAAAAGCGAAATTAATATCAACCGGCCTAGATCCAGAAGACAATGCAAAATCGGTTCCCACCTGAAAGGAACAAGATTTCAAAACGTCGAGAAAATCCAAGAGAATACGACGATGCAGCTGTTCGCTCTCTCAAAAAAGGGTTTCTATGAATTCTTCTGTTAATGGAAACGACATTGGATAAACTGTGTGTCTTCTGAAGGCGACTATTTCGAAAGAGATTAAATGCCGAATTGATATGTGTTGTAGTTTTATTTTTATAGAATGAGTCCAGACATTTTTTTTTATCAAATCTCATATAGGCAGTGATTTTTTAATAAAATTTCTAAAAACCAGTATTCGCTGATTTTTTTTAATAGGATATTTAAGATATAGAATAATTAATAAGAAAATAACTTTCGCTTATTTTAATGTACAAACAACAAGACTGGAATAAGAACTACATTGAAGAATAATGTCAAGATAAATACTGTCCCAAAAACACCAAATATTATAAAAAAAATGGTTAGGTGAATAAAATCAAAAAAGAAAATGGGCTTATACAAAAAAAAATGCAAAAGAATACGAAGAATAAAAAGCAATACGGGAAATGAACACCTTGTGTAAGCTATCGAGTAGGTTGGTCATGTCCAGTGCCGATGGCTTAAGTGAGTGTTGTGTCCGATTCGAAATAACGTTAGCTTTGCTTCTTTAACGTGCAGCTTGTCGAGAAAGGGCAGTTAGAATATTGTCCAATCTTTTGTGTGGGTGTTGGGTGTAGCGGGAGGGGTGGTTGGCTGTGGATCGTTAGCTGAACGTGTGGCAGAGACAGGGGCGTGTGCCCTTGCCCTTTGGAATGTGGATTCCATTTGTGGATTCGTTAGAGGTCTTCAGTCCGCCGTTGCCGCCGGAATTACTCTAAAGGGAATTGCAGGTTGCAAGTTGACAGCGCATTAAATGTGTTGCACAGTTTTAATTTACTTGTTGTGCTTTGGGGGGCGGCAGTGGAACATAAACATTTGTATGCATGAAAAAGAAAGGCACACACAGACATGAATATATATATATGGATGCATAATACATATGCACACACACACATATATATGTGTGGGAGGAGAGAGAGTGTGTTACTTATATTTATAGGAACACATAAAAAAATATATATATATATATATATATATATATATATATATATATATATATATATATATATATATGGTGGTTAAACAAGATGGATATACAGAATATATTTCAAAGATAGTACACAAACACTCTCACACACCACATATATATGTTTACACACACACACACATATATATATATATATATGTCTCTGTGTGTGTATGTGTGCGTATGTGTGTGTGTAAACATTTATATGTGGGTCTCTGGACGCCTGTGTGTGTATGTGTAGGTCAATGTATGTGAGTGTCAGTGCTTGTATTCGTCTATTTGCATGTGTTTAAGCTAACACACACGCACACACACACACACGAATATATATATATATATATATATATATAAATATATGTATGTATACATGCGTATGTGCGTATATGTCAGTGCATTTGGGGTGATTTCGATAATTTGCGCTGTGTCCACAGCTGTTTGAGCTCATATATGTCTATGCGTGCGCGTTAAACCCATATATATATATATATATATGTGTGTGTGTGTGTGTGTGTGTGTGTGTGTGTGTGTGTGTGTGTGTGTCTGCGTGTGTGTGTGTGTCTGCGTGTGTGTGTGTGTGCCTGTGTCTGCGTGTGTGTGCGTTTGTCCATGTTTGCTTGGATATGTACATGTGGATCTGTGGCCGCCTCTCTTTGCATGTGTAGGTATATTTGCGGTGATGTCAGAACTCATATTCGTCTATCTGCGGGCATTCAAGCCAATGTAGTGTGTACGTGTGTGTGTGAGTGCGTATGCGTGTGTGTGTGAGTGCGTATGCGTGTGTGTGTGTGTGAGTGCGCTCGCCTGTATACGTCTTCATATGTGTGTACGGATGTGCGTACCCTTTACTCAATGTACGGGGTCTTATGTTGGGAATGGCTAAAGAATCAAATGAGCAAAGACGCTGTTGGCTTTCCGTGAATTTTATTTCGTGTCCCAGTGATATTTGTGCGTTGTCCACATCATTCCCGCCAGTAAACGCTGACGTCACTACAGTGAGAAAGTTGATTCGCTGAAGATGCAACCTAATTGCACCAACAATTGAGCGTTTATTTATACGCCCCCCAAAAAAGTCTGTATTGGCAATGGTACAATACCAATATAGCTTCACATTTGCAAGGGCTTCTTGCCGTAGGTGATTTTAAGTAAACTGATCTTGCAGGCTAATTATTTCTCAGTAGTGAGTTCGATCCACACGATGTGACACATATTTCTAACCTGGTGCTGAAACGCTTGGTAACTAATTACATTCACATGCACAATAAATCTCTGCAGTAAAGCTATTCTGAGCAACAAATTCTACTCTCAATGATTGTATATATATATATATATATATATATATATATATATATATATATATATATATATAGAGAGAGAGAGAGAGAGAGAGAGAGACACGGTGTAGTAATGGATAGCGGCTTGGAGTTCGAATTGCAGTCGAATCCATTACATTCACTTACGTGTTAATACCTTTGGGAAAGGTATGAATCTTCTTCTCCCTCCAGCTATGGGTAAATAGCAGGACACACTGGCTTCTATAGCCTTGGATTTCAACTGGTCTAGGAGAAGGACAACTCTGAATTCAAAACCTGCTGAAGGTCGTCTCTGTATTCGGCCCTTCAAAAATGTGGATGGTTCTGCACAAAACCTCCACCACTGTAATCAAATCTCATGTGCTGAGTGCCCAGCTGCCGTTTCCTAGAAACTGATCTGCTTAACCCTCATACGTCGAATTCGACGGGAGAGTGATACACACACACACACACACACACATATATATATATATATATATATATATATATATATATATAATTATTGAATTTTTGTGTACCTATATTTACTGTTAGCATTTTTGCTTTTATGTAAGCATTGTCGTCCTTTAAGTGAGTTTCTAAATATACAGTTGGGACATGGTGATAAACATTGCATAGTGACTGACAATTTCACGTTTCAATGCAATCTTCAATTTTGCTTTGTGTAATGTGAAACTGACAGTTACTACGCAGTGTTGGTTCCTTTCCTTCTTGCATTATCTTCATCTCTCTCTCCGTATATATATATATATATATATATATATATATATATATATATATACGCACACATATACACACAGAATGAATGAAGAAAAAATATTAACCTTGCACTAATGAAAAGAGCATAAATTATTTTTTTTAACAGCAGTCAGTTGCTGGTATCCCTTGAAGAGTGGACGGAACGATTACTTGAAGATCCGTCTACAAAACTCTATAGTCGTGATGCTGAATGAAGCATCAGTCATCTTAATGACAAACTTTATATTAGTATTAATTCTCTCTCTCACAACACACACACACATATATATATATTTATTAAAGACATTTTTTTATGTTTAACGTTGTTATTTTATAGATACAAGTATTTAAGCAAATGCTCTGTTTATGATAAACAGTATTAAATAACATTTACCGGCCTGAATGTCCGAGAAATTTTCATAGAAAATATTCGTTCTTTGACAGGATTCGAACCTGCATCCTATACGGAACCGTCATTTACGCTGACGTGCCTTACCTCTGGGCCACAAAGAACCAATCGGTAGACAAGGTCGAATTTACTGCTTATAAACTCTAATCTTCCATGAATCTCGTACATTCATAACTGCTCTGGCGTATCGAATGTAAACAAATGACGTCATATGTTAAGAAATGGACAAGGTCCGACAATTTATTTATTAAAGACATTTTTTTATGTTTAACGTTGTTATTTTATAGATACAAGTATTTAAGCAAATGCTCTGTTTATGATAAACAGTATTAAATAACATTTACCGGCCTGAATGTCCGAGAAATTTTCATAGAAAATATTCGTTCTTTGACAGGATTCGAACCTGCATCCTATACGGAACCGTCATATACGCTGACTTGCCTTGACCGCTCGGCCACAAAGAACCTTAATCAAGTGTAGCTATGTATCGGTAGTGAAGGAAAGCGAAAATAAAGGAGTAAACATCAATTGCAAGAAGACAATGAATGGGTGTTAGCAAACAAAACTGCTCAACATGCAAATTATAATTTGCAGATCCTAAAATGAAGGAAGTTCCGCGGGCGAGAGGTGCGAGACATGAAGCTATTGGTGTAGAAGAGACGGCTACATTTAACAGTTACAGCAGTGAAAGGGCGAGAGCAAGATGCCAGCCTAGTAGAACGCTCAAATTCATGAAGTCTGGGAACCAGCGAAAGCAGCTTATCGGAACAGTTACCTTGAAACTATTTGTAAAAAGACAGAGGGAGGTGACGGCACGTCTGGGAGAGAGCGACTCCAGACAAGATGCCAGATCAGGGCCAATTACATTGCATATCCGTCTCTGGACTTTATCAAGAACATTGAGACAAACAGAAGAGGCCCCAGACCATATATGGCAGCAATACTCCATGCAAGGGCGAATGGTTGATTTGTGGACTTGAAAGATCTACTCCGGCGATAAAATTTTCCTGGCGCGGCACGGGGCACCAACTTTCCTTGCGGTGGACGAAGCTATTGACTCAATGTATTTGTTCCATCTCAAGTCAGCAGTCAATGTGAAACCGAGTAGTCGCAAAGAGGTGCTATCGAGAAGTTGAGCGTCAGACATTCTAATGAGGGGTCGGTAGGGATGACTCTCTGTGGCGACCAATAGAGAGCAGTTTTGTTTTTGAGTCAATAAAGTTAACCAGCCAATTCCTGTCCCCGTTCACAACCGACTGGAGGTCCTCTTCCAGACGAAAGGTCAGGTTAGTTTTGTCAGCGACACTAGATTTGTCTTTGAGGCAGGAGTAGATTGTAGTGTCGTCCGCGTATATGCCAACTTGGGAATCTATGGCGTCAGGAAGGTCGTTGATGAAAATAAGGAATAGAGTGGGGCCTAGGATTCCTGTTTCCCTGATAGCTATAATCTACAGCTATTCAAATGTAATGTCAATCGACGTCTCCAGATCTATCCCATATCCTTCTGTTCATCCTTTCCTCTATCATTTCTATTTGCCCTCGCTCCAATTCTCTGTAAGCCCTTGCGTGCTAGTGGCTTCCCGCCTTGCTTGGGGCGAAACGCTTTAAAAAAAAAAAGAGAAAGAGACGGAAAACACGAGACCGATATCAGAAAGTGCATGGAAATACCAAATATGCCTTCCAAAAGCTGTGCAAACTCATAAAGAAAAAGGAAAATTCCGTTAAAAACAGAGACTACTGAACTGTTACGTAATATCAATCATCCTACATGACAGTGAATGTTGGACAATCTCTTCACAGATGAAGAAGAAGCAACAGAAATGTTGTTCTACAAAAAGATATTAGGAATACCATGGTCGGAATTATTTGTGAACAACGGTGACGTTTTAGAGAAAATGGAGAAAAAAAAAAGAACACAGATATTTAGCACCAGAAAGAAACAGTTGACATATCTTGGACGCATATTAAGGGAGAAGATCTTGGAAAACTTGGCCCTCACAGAACATACTGAAGTCAATAGGGACAGGGTAAATCAGTGCATAGCCCACCTAATGAGCTTATATTAACTGATGACAGAACAGGTTTTCGGAGTGGTAGCAAAACTAAAAGATTAACTCAGAGCTTCAAAGAATAGGAAATTGTGGAGAACCGTGATTGCTGACCAACATGGCACATAGAAGGACGTTTTTCACAGAGATTACAGTTTATATGCAGAACCGCCGTGAAGGTACATTCTGAGCTGAGGCAGACGTTGTCCTTCTATTACAAAATAATCCTTTCATTTTTACTGACAATTTTAATAATATTCACTTTGGCATTCATTATTTATCTTCATCACGATTAACGAACAAAAAGCTTCACAATAATTTGGATCGCTTTTTTATTAAGTTAAAAAAAATTATTACAGATTTTTTAAAAGATTTTTGTACGTATTGCCTGAATTTTTAAATAACTTCTTTGAAGCTTTAATTGCATCTATATTGCCAGAGTTTAGTCCTAAAATTACACTTCAATATATAAAGAACGTTCGCAATGCCAAATGAACTCTTGAGAGAGTTGCATATTCCGCCGTAGACTCTGAGAATGTGCTTTGATGAGTGTACCTGTGCTTCCGATGTCGGAGAAGTAACGAAGATAGTTAACACGTAGGAGATTGATCTCTCTGTATTATTCATCTCAAATATCATTCCGTAGTCAAATATATTTAAATCCTATCCTTATGTCACAGTTGCCACAGCTACACTGTATCTGTACCTAATGCATCATCTATACGTCATCCGGAGTTCTAGAAGCGGGACTGGGAAAATTTATCGAGCGTATTTCTTTTTCTAAATTTTTAGCGCTTCTATATATAATTCACTCTAAGTTGAAGTAATCAAATTTAATAATGAAAACTTTTCTATAAGAAATTCTGACGAGCCAATTTTTGATTGGGTGTCTATTCTGATATGCTCGTTTATTTTCTTCTCACTTCGATTTTCTTTTATCCTATATACCTAGTTGCTGATCACTCTTATCAAGCCGGTCACTTGAACGGAAACGAGGCGTCTCAAAAAGGTAAACGTCATTGGAAATCATCACTGGTCATTTTTGAGTGAAGTGTAATGTTATATATATATATATTTTATTTACATTTTCTCAGTATTCGGGTTTCTTCTTTTTGCTGACGTCCATTTTTGTTTCCTTCAGATATTTTTTAGTCATCGTTTTCTTTTTTTTCGTTTTTTGCTTCATAAAATTTGATTTAATGCAAATGTTACAATTATAGTTTTAGCATACAATTGTTTGAGGATTTTTTCCCCTCCTTCTCTTTTTCGGTCGAATGAAGAAGTGATATATGCGTATACAGACACATTTTGGCCTTTCTTAGACTGAAATTTTAATATCTGTCTATATTTCTGAGATGAGGTATTGTAACTATTTACATTGTTCGAACTGTTGTCTTCATCTTTGTCACATTCACGACGTTTCGGACGTTGTACCCGCCGGCCTACTTTAGGTGATTAGAATTTCGAACCGATCTCTTTATTTCATCTACCGGGATACATTATTCTAGTTCCATGCGCCGTGCCTCTTCTGGATATCGATAATTCGTTTAATTTTGTTAAAAACTCCTTTCTTTTACTTCTTTGATCAGTTTTCTTTTTCTATTTCTTTCGATTCTTTCTTTCTTTTTTGTATTTGTTTATTTTTCTTTCTTTCTTGTCTTTCATTTTTTCTTTCTTTCTTGTTTTCCTTCATTTTTTCTTCTTCTTTTTTCTTGTATCCCTTCTGTTGTAACCCAGGAAAGGTTACTGAATGAGGAATAACCAAAACGGAGGTTGGAATTGAAATGGCAATCATTATAACATCAACAAAATACAATACTCGCCAGCGGCGTAAATTAGGTAAACCACTGCCAGTGGTGGACTACTTAGGTAGCATATTACTCACAATAGTATCCAACGTATTTATGAGGATTGGGACATACCCATTAGTGTTCATAGGTACGATATATAACGCCTTCATTTTTTTCTTTTTTGTATTCCTCCATTTTTTTCTGTCTTTCTTTCTTATATTTGTTTATTTTTTCTTTAATGCATTCCTTCATTTTTCTTTCTTTCCTGTTTTTCTTTATTTTTCATTCTTTCTTGTATTCTTTTATTTTTTCTTTCTTTCTTGTATTCCTTCATTTTTTTCTTTATTTCTTGTATTCGTTTATTTTTTCTTTCTTGTATTACTTCATTTTTCCTTTCTTTCTTTCTTTCTTTCTTTCTTTCTTTCTTTCTTTCTTTCTTGTATTCGTTTATTTTTACTTTGTTTGATGCATCCATTCATTTTTGTTTCTGTATTTCTTTATTCTTTTCTTTCTTTATTTTATTCATTTTTTCTTTCTTTCTTGTATTCGTTCATTTTTCTTTCTTTCTTCCTTTCTTTCTTTCTTTCTTTATCCTATTCGTCTATCTTTGTTTCTTGTATTCGTTAATTTTTTCTTTCTTTCTTGTATTCGTTCATTTTTCTTTCTTTCTTCCTTCCTTTCTTTCTTTCTTTCTTTATCCTATTCGTCTATCTTTGTTTCTTGTATTCGTTCATTTTTCTTTCTTTCTTCCTTTCTTTCTTTCTTTCTTTATCCTATTCGTCTATCTTTGTTTCTTGCATTCGTTCATTTTTTTTTTCTTTCTTGTATTCGTTCATTTTTCTTTCTTTCTTTCTTTCTTTCTTTCTTTCTTTATTGTATTCGTCTATTTTTCTTTCTTTCTTGTATTCGTTCATTTTTCTTTCTTTCTTTTTTTCTTTATTCTATTCGTCTATCTTTCTTTCTTGTATTCGTTCATTTTTTCTTTCTTTTTTGTATTCGTTCATTTTTCTTTCTTTCTTTCTTTCTTTCTTTATTCTATTCGCCTATCTTCCTTTCTTGTATTCGTTCAATTTTCTTTCTTTCTTTCTTTATTGTATTCGTCTATTTTTCTTTCTTTCTTGTATTCGTTCATTTTTTCTTTCTTTCTTTTATTCGTTCATTTTTTCTTTCTTTCTTGTATTCGTTCATTTTTTCTTTCTTTTTTGTATTCGTTCATTTTTCTTTCTTTCTTTCTTTCTTTATGCTATTCGTCTATTTTTCTTTCTTTCTTGTATTCGTTCATTTTTTCTTTCTTTCTTGTATTCGTTCATTTTTCTTTCTTTCTTTCTTTCTTTCTTTCTTTATGCTATTCATCTATTTTTCTTTCTTTCTTGTATTCGTTCATTTTTTCTTTCTTTCTTGTATTCGTTCATTTTTTCTTTCTGTCTTGTATTCGTATCATTTTTTCATTATTTCTTGTATTCGTTCATTTTTCTTTCTTTTTTTCTTTCTTTCTTTATGCTATTCGTCTATTTTTCTTTCTTTCTTGTATTCGTTCATTTTTTCTTTCTTTCTTGTATTCGTTCATTTTTTCTTTCTTTCTTGTATTCGTTCATTTTTTCTTTCTTTCTTGTATTCGTTCATTTTTCTTTCTTTCTTTATTTTCATTTTTTTTTCTTTCTTGTATTCGTTCATTTTTTCTTTCTTTCCTGTATTCGTTCATTTTTTTTTCTTTCTTGTATTCGTTCATTTTCTTTCTTTTTCTTTCGTTCATTTTTCTTTTTCTTTTCTTTTCTTTCTTTTTCTTGTATTTGTTCATTTTTTTCTTTCTTTCCTGTACTCGTTCATTTTTTTTCTTTCTTTCTTGTATTCGTTCATTTTTCTTTCTTTCTTTCTTTCTTTCTTTCTTGTATTCGTTCATTTTTTCTTTCTTTCCTGTATTCGTTCATTTTTTCTTTCTTTCTTGTATTCGTTCATTTTCTTTCTTTCTTTCTTTTCTTTCTTTCTTTCTTTCTTTTCTTGTATTCGTTATTTTTTTTTTCTTTCTTTCCTGTATTCGTTCATTTTTTCTTTCTTTCTTGTATTCGTTCATTTTTCTTTCTTTCTTTCTTTCTTTCTTTCTTGTATTCGTTCATTTTTTCTTTCTTTCCTGTATTCGTTCATTTTTTCTTTCTTTCTTGTATTCGTTCATTTTTCTTTCTTTCTTTCTTTCTTGTATTCGTTCATTTTTTCTTTCTTTCCTGTATTCGTTCATTTTTTCTTTCTTTCTTGTATTCGTTCATTTTTCTTTCTTTCTTTCTTTTCTTTCTTTCTTGTATTCGTTCATTTTTTCTTTCCTGTATTCGTTCATTTTTTTCTTTCTTTCTTGTATTCGTTCATTTTTCTTTTTTTTCTTTCTTTCTTTCTTTCTTTCTTGTATTCGTTCATTTTTTCTTTCTTTACTGTATTCGTTCATTTTTTTTCTTTCTTTTCTTGTATTCGTTCATTTTTCTTTTTTCTTTTTCTTTCTTTCTTTCTTTTTTCTTTCTTTCTTGTATTCGTTCATTTTTCTTTCTTTCCTGTATTCGTTCATTTTTTCTTTCTTTCTTGTATTCGTTCATTTTCTTTCTTTCTTTCTTTCTTTTTTTCTTTCTTGTATTCGTTCATTTTTTTCTTTTCTTTCCTGTATTCGTTCATTTTTTTCTTTCTTTCTTGTATTCGTTCATTTTTCTTTCTTTCTTTCTTTCTTTCTTTCTTGTATTCGTTCATTTTTTCTTTCTTTCCTGTATTCGTTCATTTTTTCTTTCTTTCTTGTATTCGTTCATTTTTCTTTCTTTCTTTCTTTCTTTCTTTCTTTCTTTCTTTCTTTCTTGTATTCGTTCATTTTTTCTTTCTTTCCTGTATTCGTTCATTTTTTCTTTGTTTCTTGTATTCGTTCATTTTTCTTTCTTTCTTTCTTTCTTTCTTGTATTCGTTCATTTTTTCTTTCTTTCCTGTATTCGTTCATTTTTTCTTTCTTTCTTGTATTCGTTCATTTTTCTTTCTTTCTTTCTTTCTTTCTTGTATTCGTTCATTTTTTCTTTCTTTCCTGTATTCGTTCATTTTTTCTTTCTTTCTTTTATTCGTTCATTTTTCTTTCTTTCTTTCTTTCTTTCTTTCTTTCTTTCTTTCTTGTATTCGTTCATTTTTTTCTTTCTTTCCTGTATTCGTTCATTTTTTCTTTCTTTCTTGTATTCGTTTATTTTTCTTTCTTTCTTTCTTTCTTTCTTTCTTTCTTTCTTTCTTTCTTGTATTCGTTCATTTTTTCTTTCTTTCCTGTATTCGTTCATTTTTTCTTTCTTTCTTGTATTCGTTCATTTTTCTTTCTTTCTTTCTTTCTTGTATTCGTTCATTTTTCTTTCTTTTCCTGTATTCGTTCATTTTTTCTTTCTTTCTTGTATTCGTTCATTTTTCTTTCTTTCTTTCTTTCTTGTATTCGTTCATTTTTTCTTTCTTTCCTGTATTCGTTCATTTTTTCTTTCTTTCTTGTATTCGTTCATTTTTCTTTCTTTCTTTCTTTCTTTCTTTCTTTCTTGTATTCGTTCATTTTTTCTTTCTTTCTTGTATTCGTTCATTTTTCTTTCTTTCTTTCTTTCTTTCTTGTATTCGTTCATTTTTTTCTTTCTTTCCTGTATTCGTTCATTTTTTCTTTCTTTCTTGTATTCGCTAATTTTTTCTTTCTTTCTTTCTTGTATTCGTTTATTTTTCCTTCTTGTATTCGCTCATTTTTCTTTCTTTCTTGTATATATCTTTTTTCTTTTATTTCTTTTATTCCTTTTACTTTCTTTCTTGTATTTGTTCATTTTTTCTTTATATCTTGTATGAGTTCATTTTTCTGCATTACATCATTTATATATGTAATTCTGTATTGCTTCACTTTCTTTATGCTCTCTGTCTTTCTTTCTCTCTGTATTTATTTTCTTTCTTTATTCTTTATTTCCTTTGTTCTTTCTTTCACTAGCTCCTTCTGTTGCTTTTTCAGTACAGGTTTGTTTTTCTTTCTCACTTTGAATTTATTTATGTCCCATATTAATTCGATTTCTAAATAACTGTAAACATGTGACCGAGTGATGTGGGCTGTCCAGCAGATCCGGGTTTGAATATCACTATGGCTGATTTGTTAAGCAAGTGAATTCTTGATGGCAACAAGCTGAGGAAGCAATTCTAGCGTTCAACACTGTTGAAAAGTTCCTAAAAACCATAACAATGGTTTACCAAAGCCTGGTGAGTTAAATTGACTTAACGGAACTATTCGGAAGCCGTCGGAAGCCGTCGATGGTGAGCTATGGGTTGAACGTATTGGCCCTGTTTAAGTACTGATCACGGCAGATTAAGAGCTTTCTCCCAGAAACCTGTACTATAGGTCACAGGTTGGCTCTGTCGCTGTTGAAGAAGCACAGATGTCTCTGAGTAGGTGTCCACTACAGGGATAAATTCGCCATTCGAGCAGAATTGAGAATTCTATGAGTTCTTTTTAAAGAACTGCAATTTTTATGTTCTCCTGGATTAGACCGATTTTTGAAGAGTTTCTTAATATTTAAAAATGTCAGCTGAATCAAACAGGTGTGACTCAGGCATAAGATCTGTCTCTGATAACGACTAAAATTATTGTTCTTAAAACCCAAATAAAATTTTTATTTACGTCATTTATGTTCGGTCAATATTCTTATTTTTTTGTAATTGTGAGTTCAGTCCCTTTTCCAGGGTAGTACAGACGTAGACTCCATGGAAATCATGAAGGCTTTCTGGGACGAACTGTAACTGGAGATTAAACTTGGTTTTACCAGTACAAAGTAATGGTTACTCAAATGAGGAAAGGAACCAATTAATGCAAAAACAAGCCTGTTAGAATAGAAAGATTATGTCGACAATTTTCTAAGATATTGAGGTTATTTTGCAAGATGAAGATTTATTAGTTGGCGAAGAAAGAAACACATGATTATTACGATAGTGTTTTGTGAAAATTAACTACACATTTAGCATATTAAAAAACACCGTGGAAGCTTCATCAGAAAATCATTTTCCAAAGCGATAATACTGCATATTCCTATAATCAAACAAGGGGAACAATTTCGATGGGAAATCATTGGATATCAACTATATATTCCTGCTTTAGCACCTTCTTACTTCTTCTCATTACATTTTTTTAAGTTACGCATTTTGAAACAATTAATGTTTTTTTTTTATTTAGACATCTCAATCCAGGTGGCCGTTAGCTCTCAAAAAAAAAAGGACAAAACTGGAGAATTTAGTCAGTTCATTTAGAATATATGGCTTCTCTAATGTTTGCCATACAGAGTTATGGAGACAGATAACGATTTGAACAATTTATTAAATTAAATAAGCCTAGTTGATTAAAGTAGAGAAGTAATCTAATCAAAATATTTTGACAAGTATACGTCAAGCCTCATTTGAACAACTGAATCACCATAACGGAATTGTTACTACATTATCCACCATTAATTGTCATTAATTTGAATATAATTGCTTACTGAGGGGAGATCTTACAAAATAATAGTCAAAATTATTCTATTTAAATTATTAGTTGTTATTCTTAGGTTTTTGATGAATTTATTTTTACCACCAGAAGTTTCAACACTGTATGTGGAGGACTATTTACATTATTCGTACTATTGTCCTCGTCTTTGTTGCCTTATTTATCACAACGTTTCGACCGCTCCAGCCTTCTTCATGTGGTTGGAATGTCGAACTAAACTCTTTATTTCGCTCACTGGTGTAGACTGTTCTAGTTCCACGTGCCATGTCTATGGATGTCAGCTATCTCCAAGTTCTCCACCGCCTTAACCAGGTATTGAACTCAGACTCTCTGGGTCCTGTCACTGGATCTAACTAACGCCTTTATCTAGTGTGCCATGTGTCTTTGAAGACAGATACTGTACGTGGAACATGCCTTAAAACTATATTTTCATTATATATATATATATATACACACACACATATATATATATATATATATATATATATATATATATATATATATATATTGTTAAATATAACAGGCAACGAATGTCTATTATGTTTGATCATGAGCCGTTCTAAGCTTCGTATAGTGGCTTTAGTTTCGTGAGAAAATAAACAGAAAATCTGTCCAATATTTGGATATTTTTTTATTATGCTGTTCATTGATCTAAGCTTTTGACTCACATGAACCATCGTCAGAGTGTTTATACGGATATTACAACAGAGATGCTCACCATCAGAGATGACATCCTGTTATGTTACATAGGATAACGGTCGCGGAATAGCAGTCGCAGGTCATAAATTCGTAATGCTATTCTATGACGTCGTACAATGACCACGTGAGTGAAACAACATATTGCATTGCCTCTAAACACGTAGTTCTGTTGATGACGTTTATTTATCTTATAGATTAATCGAGTGCAGTCATATGCTATTATTATGGTGTGTATAGATATATAAGAAATGTTATAAATGACGTGTTCTAAGAATATCAATAGTTGTTGCATATTATATTAATATTCGTAAAATCTATTTTGTAATCTCTTTTAATCGGGGTCAGTGTGTTTAAGTAGGTGGTTGGTCTTATGGATATATGTAGACATCAATTCTGTTCTCGTGTTCATCAAGTTAGGGTTATTTATGTGTTTTAATATAATAAGCTTCTCCAACAAACAAAAGTTACATCTGTCTCCCTTTCCACTGTATGGCTTAGCTTTTGCAATTATTTCTTAGGTAATGTTTGGGTTCTTATGATTATATTTAATCGCCAAAACATATTTTTAAAGATTTTGAATTTGATATTGCTCAGTTTCATTTTGTGGCTGTAAAAAAATGCGATTTCTGATGTTCTCGGTGGATCCATAGTAATGTTTAACATCATCATCTGAATTCATCCAAGCTCTGTAGATTATGCCTTCAGTCATGCACTTGTCATTTAACGGGCAGGTTACGTTTCTACGACAGTTGCATTGATTTATGCTGTAATATATAATTATATATATATTTTTTTTGTACAGCTATAGCAACCTTTATTATTACTCCTATTGAAAATCTTTTTTTAGTGTTGGAGAATGACCAAAGTGTTTGCGAATTAAATTCACGAAAATTTTACCGACATTGGTTTTGACATTACTTTGGTATGGTGGGTTGAACCATATTATGCTAAGTTTGCATTGTTTTAGTTTATTTTTATCTTTGTTTTTATTTCTTTCTACATACCCAAATTTCACATTATGGTTGCTGCGTTCTAGCGCTTTGGTATGTCGAGCTGAATTATCGTCGAATATTTCTTTGCTACTGGAGTTGGTCAATAAACTATATTGCACTGATTTCAAGTATCTTTTTTTATGGTGGTTGGATCTTCTGTCGACGTACCTGTGGTTGCATGAATCCATACTATATGCTTTGTACTTGCCCTTACTCAGATTAAATGTAACATCTAGGTTATATATATATATATATATATATATATATATATATATATATATATATATATTGCAAATCTAAAAGCAAAGCAAAATAACAGTATTAAAACAAAAAATAAATAGGAACTGTACTTACACACAAAAGGGATACAGTCAAGAGGTTCTCAAACTGAGAATTGTCCATTTTATTTGTTAGGATGCAATCCCAGGATGCATCTGATATATAGAAATTTGGAAAGGAGGAGGTCCCTCTCCAATTTTCTAGTCATATACTACAATCATACTCAGATGGTTGTCACCAACATAATATCAATCTTCTCACATACCAGTAAATGCTTGAAAATTACTTTGCAGAAGAAGAATCGGCTCAAGGCAGCAGGGATGTAGTTCTAAAGAAGAAGGCTGAGAATATCATGGTCAGAGTATGCGAGAAACGCGGAAGTTTTAAGGAAAGTAAAAAAAGGACACTTATACTTAAAATACAGAAATAGTTTAAATTTTCTGGAACACATAATGTGGAAAGGGAGCCTGGATAATTTGACACTAACATAATAATTTGAAATCAAGTGGAACACAAGAGAACAGTGAGACACCAAGATAATAATAACAGGAAAGGGTGTGGTCCCTAGCATAGTTTAAAATCAAGTGTAGAAGGACTCTGAATTAAAAAACCAGCTGAAAATTAAAATTAATTAAATTTAATTATCTTGAAATTTTGAAGTAATAAAAACATGAGATACATTATTCTACTTTCACAATTGAATACATGGTAGATGATACTCTGCTTTTGTGCATATACATGTTTGTGTGGACATAATTACTAGAGGCGATGATGTGTGTGTTTTATGTTGTAGTTATATTTTGGAATTCAATTTGAATTAAGACAGGGTAGGAGAATATATAGATTAATGTCATCAAAGTTCTTTCATGTCAGTTGTTTGGTTGATTTCGTTTAGAAGCATATCAACCGTTACTGGCTATTTAATACCGAAATCTAAATATTTCAACTACAGATAAAATATAATATTCGTCATCTTGCTATAAAATAGGCATTGCTGATAATATTACTATAACTATGTATTTTTATACTTTCATAGTGTTTTGTATTGGTTTAGTGGGGTCATTACTTGCCCATAGCTGCAACCTGGATCCGAGTTGCGGAAAAAATAAATCCAGACTTGTAAAAAGCCTACCTGTTACATAAATCACAACAGCAACGCCCTGCGTGGTAAGGGTGTAACCTTTTATTCCACTGGGAGTTTTTACAAGGTTATCGACAATAACAACAAGACTATTCATGTTGAATTTACATTAAATATATAATAGTCCTGTATGTTTGTAACACTTGCACTAACAATCAATTTTTTTTGTTGATTTTCGATAAAACTCCACCCGATAGAAATATTTGCCATATGTCCTCCAGAAAATTTACATTATACACTTAAGATAACTATTCCCTCAGTTAAAAAGAGAAACATTGCAAAGCGCTAAAAAGAAAAGAAAGTGGCCAGTCGAAAAATCCCACGTCAAGACAAATCACGGCACGTAGATTTTCCCTGTATCTTTTCCTTCTTGTTTTCAGTTCATGAAATATAGATGAAGTGCCGAAATTCGCGACAAATGCTCAAATAAAAAGTTACGGAATTTATCTCTTGATATTGGTTTTTCTTTTTATTGATTAACAATACTGGATATTGTCGTTTTGAGTCACCATAAGCCGCCTCAATAAATATTAAAATTGATCGATAAATATTACAAGTGATCACTATAAACGAATTCTGAAGATTAAAACCTTCTAAATGCTGATATTTTAAACATAAATTTAAAACCTTTATTCTAAACCAGTAGTCGCCAAAGTATATCCTGCCAACCACATCTGTTTAATCACAAAAATTTGGGCTTACAGTCATATCACGTTGGAATGCAGCCACCCGTACGATCAACGACATTAAGCAACATCGCCCTGGTTAGTTTGTTGAACGATATATCAACTCCTTATGGGTTATTTAATGCCGAAATTTAATTATCTTGAAATTTTGAAATAATAAAAACATGAGATACATTATTCTACTTTCACAATTGACTACATGGTAGATGATACTCTGCTTTTGTGCATATACATGTTTGTGGGGACATAATTACTAGAGGCGGTGATGTGAACGTTTTATGTTGTAGTTATATTTTGGAATTCAATTTGATTTAAGACAGTGTAGGAGAATATATAGATTAATGTCATCAAAGTTCTTTCATGTCAGTTGTTTGGTTGATTTCGTTTAGAAGCATATCAACCGTTACTGGTTATTTCATACCGAAATCTAAATATTTTGAATGTAATAGCATGCCTTCAACTACAGATAAAGTATAATATTCGTCATCCTGCTATAAATAGGCATTGCTGGTAATATTACTATAAATATGTATTTTTATACTTTCATAGTGTTTTGTATTGGTTTAGTGGGGTCACTACTTGCCCATAGCTGCAACAGGTGTTACTAACCCGGATCCGAGTTAACTTAGGAACAACAGTAATTAGGAGCTGGTTCCACGATCCTCAAGATCAGAGCTTTTGTTGCCGGATATAGTTTATCGTCATATTCAGAACTACCCCTCGTTAGTATCTGGATGGGTGACCGCTTGGGAATAGTAGGATCTGTAAGCTTGCATGTCTAAGTGGTGCAATGGATAACGGCTCGGAATTGAAAATCGGTGAGCCGAATTCTAATTCCAGTTGAGTCCGTTATATTCACATATTGAGTCCGTTATATTCAAATACCTTTATGAAGCTACCTCTTTCTCCAGCTATGGGTTAATTATTTGAACTTTTATCAGTAAATCAAAAGGTTTTTACAATCTGAAAATACATTCTGACTTAAAAAAAACCTACAAAAGGTTGATAAATTGTAAAAATCAATTCAATCAATCTCAAGAATTTGGTTCTTTGTAATCATGATGATAAAAAAAAAGTCCAAATAAAATCAATTTGATTTATTTTTTCATTCATTTATAAAAACGGCATTTTGTTTAAGCTTGCCAAAATGTCTAAATTTATGATATAGGCCGCATTCTGAAAATTATTTTGCCATTAAAACAAAAAGTCCTTAATCAGTGACGTCAACTTATTTTAAATTTGGTTGATTGTTTTTTGGATTTTTTAGCGGCATATCAACACCTCTATGGGTTATCTAATACCATAATCTAAATATTTTGAACACAGTATCATGACTTCCACTACTGACAAAATGTATTTTTGCTCATTTTCCTATAAAATTTATTGTTAGTAATTCTGCTTTAAAATTGTATTGATGGTAATTTTACTATATATATATATATATATATATATATATATATATATATATATATATATTTCTTTGTTTGAGGGTTCACTAATTTGTAGAAAGCTGGGACCCTAACTGATTCTACCTCTCTTGGTCAGAGTGGATCTGAGAACAACAGCAAAGAGATGTTTCTCAAAACCTCCCTGCTGACGGATGTAGTTTATCGCCATACACAGGACTATTTCAATTTGTGCAATGATAAAATCGACATTGAAATTGTTCTTGTTCATTAGATAATTTTCCATATCATCGAAGATTTTCTGCTATGGATAGGAATGTGTGAAAAAAATGTAATTGTTATTATAGTGAAGAGTTCAATCTATTTATAACCTGTTGAGCATTAGACATATTTAACTCCTCTAAATATTTAGTGAGGATTTTCGCTGTGTTTATATGATTGTAAGCTTTAGAAACATGGCTGGTTTGATGTTATTACAGTTACAGTTTATATTATTGGATAAACATAAATCGATCAAATGTTAAGGAGAATAAGGAAATTTAAGAAATGTAGGATTTCTAGAAATAAATTCACTTTTACTATTCAAACCATAACCAGTGGATTCCATATCCACAAAACTTTGAGTAAAGAAAGGTAAGGTGAAAATTTAATTTTATTTATAGCTATTAATATCACATTAATTATAAAAAAAATGCTCGCATTAAAAGCGTTATCCTATGAAAATATTCCGATCGCCATTATTTTTTTAGCTAAACATAATCTCGGTCTAAAACTATATATATATATATATATATATATATATATATATATATATATATATATATATATATATTATATATATAGGCAACAATTTCTCTTTTGTAAAAGTTTCGTTATGTTTGTTTACGAACTTAAGAAAAAAATTATATATATATATATATATATATATATATATATTGTATTGTATTGTATTAGGGCAGCAGATCATTATTCAGACACACACACACACATATATATATATATATATATATATATATATATATATATATATATATAGAAATATATATGTGTGTGTGTCTGTGTGTGTATTTTTAGGAAATGGATTAAATTCGCCATATTGTCATTGTTAATTTACTTTGTGTAAATGGTATTTTTTTATGGATACTCATATTCGATTAGTAGCTTTTGTTTTTTAATTAAATAGTAATTTTTTTATCGAAATACATCTACCGGCCTAAATATTGCAAAAAACTTGTCAGAATATTATGCGTCATATATATATATATATATATATGTGTGTGTGTGTGTGTGTGTGTGTGTGTGTGTGTGTGTGTGTGTGTGTGTGTGTGTGTGTGTGTGTGTGTTTTTTCCTCTTAGCCACCGCAATTACCTCAATGCATTTGGCAACTTCGTCTCTTTGGCCCTACGAAATATAATCAAAATGCTCACAATCTCCGGGCCCATAAAAAAAAACAGCGTGGACTTTATGTTCATCATTGTAATTCCTTCTCTGCGTTTGGCACAAAACCGCCTCCACCCCTGTTTCCTTTTGTTGACCTTTCAACGTTCCTGTTCAAAGTTCTTCGGATCGAGGGACATGAACTTGTTCAGCAAACGCTTCAATCGGAACACAAGGTTCTCCCGGGTCTTGTCAGTTATGAATTTTCCTCTTGTCATCTCACAGAACTTGTAAGTGAGGTCCTCACGCATTACAAGTCTGATAATAGACTCCGCTAACTTGAGCTGCTTATCGATTTACTGAGATTTTAGTTGATTGATGTCCTGAATTTCTGGACGACTCGGTTGTACTTAAGACGGCTGACCGGATTGATTTTTGTTTTCTCTTAGCCACTAGTGACACGTGACATCCAGAGGCCTAAATTTCGTTCTTGACCTTAAACAAAAAGAACCCGGTCATTTTAAACAAGCTCTCTATCTCTGACTCGATGTGGCTGGCGGCTATTGTTAGGAGCACGGCGTGTATTCTTGTTTATCTTGTCAGGTTACAAGTTTAAAAAAAGATCTGAATGAGAAATGAAATGTTAAAATGCGTTGCTTGACACGTAACAACTCAATTTTCTATTCATAATATTCATCGTTATACATAATAAGATTTTGAAAAACAACTAATGTATATATATATATATATATATATATATATATATATATATATATATATATATATATATATATATAATGCATGTACATTTATAAAGAATTATTAAAATTGTTTTACTTAAATGTGGGTTTCCAGAAAGAATCCTTTTACTTTAACCAGTTTCGCTTTTAGCTTTTCAAAGAGATTTAAAATGTATATTTGATTACTGCGTGTTGCCGCTAAAGTTAAGAATAAAACAATGTATCAAAGGTCGTAACTGGTTTTATCTGTCACTTATAGTATTGTAGTAGTGGATAGCGGCTCGGATTGAAGAATCAGAGAGCCAAGTTCGAATTACAGTCTAATCCATTACATTCACTTCCGTGCTAACACCCTTGAGAAAAGTATTAACCCTCCTCTTCTCCCTCTAGATATGGGTAAATAGCAGGGTAGACTGGGTTCTATATCTTTGGGTGGCAACTGGTTTAGGAGAAGGACAACTCTCAATTCAAAACCTTCGGAGTGTCATTTGGGGACCTTGTGGCACATAGGTTTCTGTATTCGGCCCTTCAAAAAGTGTGGTTGGTTCTGCAAAAGGCCTTCAGCACTATAATCAAATCATATGTGCTGGCGTACAGGCTGCCAGTTCCTAGGAACTGAGCTGCTTGACCCTCATACGTCGAATACGACGGCAGAGTCCACCATATTTAACAAGTTGTATGGATATCAGTTTTGCGATCATCAGACAAACGGGTTTGTTTTTGTTTTTTTGTTTTTTAAATTGGACCTATCTATGCTTTTTTGACTTTGGTGACGGGAGGGGGAATCTACTTCTGTGTTTCTTTGGGGTGGCGCTGTCATACGCATAGACACGTACATACAGGTGTACGCATTTTAGTTCACACCAACACATCCATATAAGCAATTCGAGCCTAGGCGCAGATACATATCCGTGCGTTCAGGCATACCTACATACGCAGTTGTAATTTTATTTCCGTGTCGGGACCTTAGCTTTTTATGCGTAGTGATGTTCATTTCAACAAGGAGCGAGGAGGGGCGTTCTTGACGCTTTTCAGATCTACCGCATGGGCTGTCAGAAGAAGTTACACTTCCTCACACACACATACACACTTATAGACATGCATAGACGCGAACATACACTGTTATTGGTCTGAGCTTTTTCACCACCACTTTGGTTAAGCTGGGTTCTGTTTGTAGCCACGGCGATGATGATGTTTGTATTTTCAACGCTAACTGCTTGTGTGTTGTTGATGGTTGTGATTATGCTGGTAGCGATAATAACTGTAAATATTAATTATTATTGATAGTGTTAGTAATAGATATTGACGTGTTAACGGTGAATTTAGCCTTAATGGCAGATTTATAAAAAAAAGGGAGGAGGAATAATGGCAATCGTAGCTATGATAATAACTGTGGTAACCATGATAATGATGATAATAAAACAGATAATATAACAATAATGACGATAACAAAAACAATGGCGATGTTAAAAAGCAGTACTGATGGTAGAGAAGATGATTATGGAGTGAAAGATAGTAGTGATGGTAGTGTAAGTAACGTTATTGATAGTTTTATTGGTCTGTGTTGATTGTTTTGGTAGTGGCGGCATTAGTGGTTTTAGTGGTAGTGTTGGTACCATTATTTTTTTAGTCTCATTCCTGGTTGAGGTTAGTTATGTTGTAGGTGTTATCCGTTTGGTATAAAGTGTGATAGTAGATATTTATTTTCGTGTCTGCATTTTGAAATTATTTCCGATCTATGGTTTAGTAATTTCTTTTGTTGATTGTGGGAGATTATTGCCACTTTTTCGTGTAGACGAAATAGACATCTCTTTAATATGTTATTGTAGGCAGGTGTGATCTTCATTATTTCCCAACTTATTTTTGGTGTGATGTTTTTGTCTTTTAGTTGGCATTTGTATGCGGATAGTGTGGTGATGTTGGAGTATTTTCTCTTGGAGAATGAGAGGACGTGGGTATATTTTCTTTGCTTAAATATTCCTTCTGTAGTTCATTGTAGTGTTTTCTGCGTTTACCTTGGCTTTGTATACTATGTTCGTTTGTAAGCAATTTTCTTGTAGTGGGCATGTAGATTTGTCACTGCAGTTGCATTGGGGTCTTTAATTACGCTATTGCAAGATATTACTTTTGTTGTGGATTTTATTATTTGTGTTATGTGTTTGGTGCAGCGTAGGCAAATTTTTACGGTGTTTTTGTTAAATTTGCTAAAGGTTTTGTCACGGGGAAATGTTTTTATTAGATTTAGGAATACACACACGAACAGACACAGACACATATATATGTATGTGTGTGTGTGTGTGTGTGTGTGTGTGTGTGTGTGTGTGTGTGTGTGTGTGTTTGTTTCTTTTACCTAGTTTATGTGGTGACTTCGTGTCTGGGGCCCAGCGAAATATAATATGGTGGCATAAGATGACGGCGAGTAATCTCATGCCGCCTAATTACATGTAGTTATGGAAAAAAAGTGTTTTATGAGGTTGGATGTATGATGGTAGTTTAATGCGTAGTTAAAAATTTAATTTTGATCCAAGATTTTCACTGTATAATTCTTGATCTATGTAAATCATAATTGAGATTTTTTACGTCTATATGTTTAAAATTTAACAAAAATTTTAAAAGCAAATTAGAGTTATTGAGATTCATGTGAATTGTATAATGACTTCAGACAGACTGTAATTTAGAACACTTCTTTCTCTCTCTCTCATTTTCTCCATTTATATATATATATATATATATATATATGTGTGTGTGTGTGTGTGTGTGTGTGTGTGTGTGTGTGTGTGTGTGTGTGTGTGTGTGTGTGTGTGTGTGTGTGTGTGTGTACATCAAAGATTGTATTTCGACCAAAATCTCGAAGCCTGTTTAATTTTGTATTTACGGCAAAGTTTCTTTGTAATTCTCGTGGTTAGTTTCAAGAGACAGATCATTATTGATGATGATAAAATAAATTTATTCATTTCACTGGTGTTAGACACCAAATCTCTTGAAGATTGAATGTTATTCCATGAAATGTAGAATCTTTCAGCAGCTAGGAGAAAAAAAACCGAAAGCCATCAGCAATCGCATCCCCAGACCACGTTTTCCGTACGCGATACACTGAGACTGCCTTCTTTAATGCCCCGTCACAAGAAGTACATGACGTTGGAGCTCGTATCCTGCTTACTGACGAGATCAGGTCGACTCTTGACGGACGTCACGGTTGGTCGAATGGTTAGGTCTATTTCAGAGATGAACGTCATGAAAGTTTACGACGTCAAAAACAGGTTGAAGCAGTCATGTTGTGGGCTGGTATCATTGTGGACAGGGATGTTTACCCAGTCAGGGTGCCTGAATGAACCGTATCAGTCTTTTGCAATCTCCTGAAGGGGGTCTTGGTTATTTGGCTTGATGACATACCACTGTCATTCCTAAGGATTGTAGTACTCATGAATAACAACGCTCCCTCCCACTCTGCCAGAGCCACCGAAGAATTCTTAGGCTCTAAAGGCTGAAGGTGTGGCGGCCAACCTCTCCAGATCTTAACCCTATTGAAAATCTTTGGTCCATCATTAAAGAAGATGTTAATGTTAATGGACATCAGTTAGAAGGATATCTTATTGAAGACCATCAAAACTGCAGCAGAGGCAGTCCAAATTGCTGCTATAAAAATTAACAGATTCCATAATTAACGGTGTTTTTGAAGTTATCCGTCGAAATGTGCGCTCATGTGGCCAAATAATTCTTTATACTATTAAATATTATAATATTATTATGGCTTTCTGTTAAATATGTACACAAGGTATGCTTAACATATATCAGTATCCTCCATTTTCTTCAAAAATTGTCTGGACGGGCGATTTTCTTTCGAATTCTATTAACATGGTTCACCCAAAAACTGTCGAATCTAGAATAAAAAATATAAAGGACATTACCCATAATAATGAAAACCTAACAATGGTGTTGCCATATTGTTCAAAACATCTGTGAAGAGTTTTATCAAAATCAATTCACAGAAAAAAGAAAAATCCTATATTTCACTACCAAGCTATTGACATGGTTCAGGGTCTTTATACAAATCCTGTTTATTTTAAATGCCAAATATATATATATTTTTTTAAATCAAAAAATGCAATTCCAGTATAATATATAACCGCGCCAACATTGCGATAACCAGATAATTTTATTCGAATTTAAATTACCTAACGTTCAGTCTATACTCTACATCTGAACATTGTGGTGTACATGAAACTCCGAGTCGTCATAACGGTGAGGGATAATATGTATATTCATTACCTTTCAAAAACCCTTAACAGATTAATTACTCCCTACCTAAGTAAATACTGTATTAACTCCACAAATGGATTTATAGAAATTCATCATTCTGTAAAACCAAACAACCAAATATCGCATCTTTGGATATACAAAATTTATTTACTAATGTTCCCGTCCATGAAACGACTGACATCATTATCTGTGATGTATACAATTACATTCTCTCCCAACCATCAAATATTAAGCCCACTATTTTAAAAAAAATATTATTAGCATGTACCACTCAAGTACATTTTCCTAACCCCTACATAATATTTATACTCAAATAGACGGTATTGCGATGGGATCTCCTTTATGCCCTCTTTTTTCTAATTATTGTATGGCATATTTAGAAAATAAAATACTTAATGACATTAATACACACCCTATATATGTAAGGTACTGTAATATACCGTACCTATGAACACTAATGGATATGTCCCAATCCTCATAAATACATTGGGCACTAATGTAAGTGCAGGTAATATGCTGTTACTATAATATAATATGGAGTTCATCACTAGCAGTGGTTTACCTACTTCACGCCGCTGGCGAGTATTGTATTTTGTTGATGTTATAAAGATTATGATTTCATTTCCAACCTCCGTTCATTCAGTAAAACTTTTTAGGTTACAACAGATGCATAGATGAAATTTTTGTTTTAGCTAAAAATATTGTTCAAATTACACATCTAAGAAACAAATTTGAAAGTCACTCCGTCCTCAAATTTACACTAGAACTTAATAATAATAATAATATTCCATTCTTTGATGTATTTATTGATTCCAGCAGACCGACTTTTCTATATAAGAAACCCATAAGCATTAACTCATGTCTTCGTAATTATAATAGTGAATGACCCCAACGATATAAGTAAACCCTTATAAAAAAAACTTAATCCGAAGCATACAAATGATATCTTCTTTCAAAATCATATTTTCTGTAAAGAATTACATAACATTAAACAAACACTTGATAATAATGGATTCCCTAATTCCGTCATTCATCAAAAAATTAAAATTTATCTTAGTAAACTTAATAACAACCTATAACAAAATTGATAATATTAATAATAGTAGTATACGTCAAAATAAAGATAATACTATTAACTTATACTATTGTAACCAAATGCATAATAATTACAAACATGATGAAACAACATTCAAAAATATAATAGGTAGGACTGTTAAACCAGTTAATAATATTAAACAAGTTAAGCTCATCATATATTATAAAAATTTAAAACAACTGAACTCATAGTTTCTAATAACCCAACAACCACACAACTAAATCCTCTACAAAAAACTATTGTAATGTATCACTTTACATGCTGATTGAAAGATTATATCTCTGATACTAATAATAAATCCAGTATATATATTGGTTTTGCTACAACCACGTTCTCCTGTCGACTTACCTGTCACCTTTCTGATCTTAGTTCTAAGAACAACATTTTTTAGAAAAAACATAGCCATGTACATGATATTAGACAGGTATTAGTTGATAACTACAATACTCAGACATACACACAGTAAAAATAACCTTCAGGTATTGGAGGTCATCTACATTAAAACAAAGCCACCCACACTCACCAAAAATATATTTCAAATTTGTCACAAGATATTACATTGCATCTAGACATATGGTTATGTTGTTAATATTTCGTTCTCTCGCGTGGTACGACGTCATATAACCGCATCATGAATTTACGACCAGCGTCTGCTATTCCGCGACCGTTATTATCGCCTAGCAATCTTCTATGTCAATATAACAGATAATCATCTTAGATAGTGAATATCTATTTAAATGTTCATATAACCACTCTGAAGGTGGCTCATGTGAATTGAAAGCTTAGATCAAGGAACAGCTTAATAAAAAAAAATATCCAAATGTTGGATAATTTTTGCCTCTATTTTCTCCCGAAATTAAAGCAAATATAAAGAATTTAGAGCGGCTCATGTTTAAACATAATAGACATTCATTGTCTTTTATATTTAACAATATACGTTTGAATAATGATCTGCTGCTGCCCCAATACAGTAAATATTTATTAATATACAAACATATATATATATATGTGTGTGTGTGTGTGTGTGTGTGTGTGTGTGTGTGTGTGTGTGTGTGTGTGTGCGCAAATATATACAAAATAGGAAAGAACACGTTAGGCTAATATTCGGAAGTTCTTTACTATTTTTGTTTTTATTTTTAAAGAATCAGTGCTCACTACATAAGTAGAGCCTAAATTATAACTATTTTTTAAAAAATATCATTCCATCGCTAATAATTAAATTTTAATTACATTGAAGTTTTTCGCTCCTGTTTTTTGAAACATGAGAACTCTTATGTAGCGATGAAATCATATTTTCAAAATATATTAAAAAAACAACTATAATATATATATATATATATATATATATATATATATATATATATATTAGAGAGAGACATTTTTGGCATTTAAATTTGATAAAGTAAGATAATGTGACGCCATTCACTCCGATCAAGGAAATTGAAAAGATGTTTTTACATAAACTGCAAAAACAACTTTGGTAGAACTGTGAATCAATACCATTATTTCTAAAAAAGTACAAATAAGTCGTGCAAGACATTTTCTGTCTCCAGAATCTAAACCTATCTATAAGTCTACCATTCCTTCATGCTTAGAATATTGCTTCAATATATGATTCGGTGCCCCTGCTATTTAGCTTCAGTTCCTTGATTTAACCCAAAGAAGAATCTGCAATTGTATCGGTCCTGATCTGGCAGCCTGTCTTCAGTTACTTTACTCACCGTCGTAAGGTTTCCTCCTTGTGCCTTTTCTATAAATACTTTCATTGCTATGGGACCTAGACATTTTAAATTTAAACGCAGTACTAGACTGGCGTGTGATTTCATCAACTTACACTTGAGATGGCTAAATATAGCCATGAATTCTATACTAAGAATTTCTTTTCTCGCTCGTGGAACTCTCTTCCGGCTCCATGCTTTCTAATCAGTTTTAATCTTTAAATGTTTAAATGCAATGTCAATCGCTATCTACTGTCCTCCTGATTACCCTTTTCTCTTCCTGATCATTATTAATGTTTCTGTTCCTAATTCCTCCACGCCTAGTAACCCTTTCTGTCTTAGTGGCTTTAATGCCTTGCCCTCTCTTCAGAAGATTGGAGCATTTGAGTAGAGTGAAACCACTTAATTGCTGTTGTTCCTAGATCCACCCTGACCCCGGATAGTAGCACCTGTTAGGGTGCTATCTATAGGCAAATAATGAGTCCTCCCCAAGCAAAACACCATGAAAATATAAAAATACATTTTAAAAGTAAAAATACAAGTAATACTTTTTACATAAAAATACATAATCAGCATTACATTTTATCTGTAGTTGAAGCCATAAAATGGTGTTCAAAATATTCAGATTTCGGCATTAAGTAACCCTTGAGATGTTGATGAGCCGGTAAACAAAATCAAACGACCAACATGGATTTTCATGACATTAATCCATATAATATTCTATTTTTTACATCAAATTGCATACCAAAATATAACTTAAAAATCATAAAAAACAATCTCTATTTTTAGTAATTATACCAACACACTTGTATATGCACAAAATATGAGTATCATCTACCACGTACGCAATTGTGAAGGCAGAATAACATAAATTTTTATTGCTTGAAGGTTCCAAAGAAAATTAAAATTTGGCATTAAATGACACATACAGAGTTGATATGCCGTTAAAAAAAATCAACATCAAGATTTACTGCCTTGCTTGGGTCAAAGTCGATTAACATATAAATAAATTAAAAAATATATACAAAGGGAGATAATCATCAATTTTCAGCAAAAGATGTCTGTCCTGATATCTCTCCAGATACGTAGACTAATTTCCGAAAACACGGGCTTGTCGAACAATATACCCGTATGCAGGAAAAAATTAACGATCATCCAGAAACAGAGATAGTAATATTAAAGACAGTAGGAAATTTTGTCGCGAATTCGTTTAGAAATGCCATCAAAAATGAGGAATGCATACGAAATCGATATTTTCTTAACTCTTTATAGCTATTAAGTTTTCACAAAGTGTGTAAATACATTTTTCCAGTAAGTATTTGCGTAAAATAAATTTATTTGAACGATTGGACATTGTTATACAAACGGCAGTGGCATCGAGTGTTTCCAGCGCAAGGTAGATAACTCATACAACAAAAGTTACTGGAAAATCTACACGAATTCCTGATTAATGCGGCACGGTTGCTATAAGAAAAATCAATTTTCACTTATTGTATTTAAACTGAAGAATGTTTTACCGCACTAATCGAGTATTAAATATGCACTAATCAAATTTTGGTATATAAGAATTTTAGCGCACGAATCGGAAACACATTAATTAATTACGCATTAATCGAGGGATTCCTGTACAGGCACTACTGGCCTATGATATGTGAATTCCTCGATTGAAATTTCAGGAAATCTACTGATATATACAACTGAGGTAGATGTGACATATCAGGACAAAATGAGGTATTGAAAAAGGATAAAGTGTCTCGAAAGTATAAAGAGAGAAGAAAAAGTTGCAGAGGGGGAGGGAAAGGTGAGAGAGAAGGAGAGAGAGATAAATAATAATTTTTAGATATTTTTTCTGTCTTTCTTTCGGATAAGAAAGAAAGAAAGAAAGAAAGAAAGAAAGAACCCAGAAACAAGTAAATAACTAAAGAAACAGAAAGAGGCAATAAATAAATCAATAATGAAAAGAGAAAAGACAAAAAAGAAACATGAAGCAAAAAGAAAGAAAGATGAAGGAATCATGGAAGCTCACTGAATAAAAGAGGAAGGAAGTACTGAAAAATAATGAAGAAAATTTATAAGAAGCGAAGAAGGTCAAATGGAAATGGAAACTTTAAATGTAGTTAAATTAACAAAGAAAGAAAGAAAAAGAAGCAATGAATAAATGATGGAAAAAAAGCAAAGAAGAAACACAAAACAAAGAGAAAAGAAAGATGACGGGACCATGGAAGGAAAATAAGAAAGAAAGAAAGAAAGAAAGAAAGAAAGAAAGAAAAATGAAAGAAAGAAAGAAAGAAAGAAGATAGAGGAAGCAAGAAAAGAAAGAACAGTGGAAAGAGAAACTACTCGGAAAGAAGGAAAATAATTGATGTTAAAAGAAAGAAAGAAAGAAAGAAAGAAAGAATAAAGGAAGGAAAAAATAATGAAGGAAATTTAAAAGAAGCGAAAAAATCAATTTTATATGAGAAAGTTAGAAGTAATTACATAATTAAAGAAAACTGAAACAAAAAGACGCAAAAATAAAGACAGAAAAAAAAAAGAAGAAAGAACACAAAAAAGTAAAGAAAGAAAAAAAGAAAGAACGAAACATGGAGAATGCAACAAAGAAAAGTTAAGAGAAATGCTATTTACAACGGATGTAAATAAACAATGGAGAGGAATTAAAACAGAAAGAAAGACCATTTTTTTATGCCAAACTATAAGTTTTAATATGTTATCATACGCAAAGGTTTGTTCGCGTGATGCCTTTATTATTAAATACACGTATGCTAATTAGCAAATAGATATTTTTTTGCGTGTGTGAAAAAGACGTTTTGGGGAATAAATTATTTCGCCTGGGTAAATGTCTGCAGATATTTCTGCATCTCATTATTTCTTATTTATTTCGTCTTTTCCTTCACTCTGTTGTGCATCTGCATATGCGTGCACATGATTTTATTGCTAACTGCACATTTTCCCACATAAGCCATATTAACTTCACAGGAATATACAATATATATATGTATATGTATATATATATATATATATATATATATATATATATATATATATATATATATATATATGTATATATGTATATATATATATATATATATATATATATATATATATATATATATATATATACATGCATATATACACACACACACATATATATATATATATATATATATGTATATATGCATATGCATATATGCGCATATGTATGCGCATAAACACATATACGCACGTACATGTAAGTATATAAATGTGTACATAAATAACTACATATGTGCACACACCCACAGACACGAACACACACACACACTTGAACACATATATGGACACAAACAGCTGTCTGTATATATACAAATATTGACAGATATACGAACACACACAGTTATATAACACATGCACACACACACACAGACACACACACACACACACACACACATATATATATATATATATATATATATATATATATATATATATATATATATATATACAGGTCAATATTGTCTAAATGTAGTGTTTGTATTTCAAACACTGATTTTCCTATGAATAGTCGAAGCTAAATAGATAGATAGATAGATAGATAGATAGATAGATAGATAGATAGATAGATAGATAGATAGATAGATTGGGACAAAATGAGAAATGATAGATATGAACAGACGAGACTAGTAGATAGATAGATAGATAGATAGATAGATAGATAGATAGATAGATAGATAGATAGATAGATCAGCACGTGTCGGTCGATGTGCTTCAACGTACTTACATTGCAGCAGATTACCACTAGGTGGAGCTACCCCTCCACTGCTAACCAACGATCACGCGTTGCCGTGGCAACAAATGACGTCAAACGTCACCCAGTAGGCAGTACAATGCACCCCTTGCTCCATTCCAAGTCGTGCAGTCTTTTTTCTGTCTTTCTTTCGGATAATATTGCCTCTCTCATTTTCCCCTCTCTATTCATTCTTCCCTGTTTCTCTCTATTTATTTTTCTTTTGAATTTGCTTTTCATTTTTCCCACCTTCAGTCATTTTCGTCCCATATTTGTATATTCATGTTGCAAATTCGTTATATTCAAGCAGAGCCGCCATCATTTGCTCATGACACAGTTTTCGTTTTTTTTTTTTTTTCTCTTTTTTTTTTTCTTTGGTTCGATGTCTCCAGCATTTTCTCCTCCCTCCCTCCCTCCCTCTTTCTCTCTCTCCTCTCCCTCCCCCTCTGAGTGTCTCCCTCTTTTCCAGGGCCTCAAATTCTTTGAATTTTGTTGACTTTCTCATTTTACTTGCATTTAACACTTTCCTTTTCTTTTCATTTCTTTCTTTCTTATTTTTCTTTCTTTCTTATTTTTCTTTCTTTCTTTCTTTCTTTCTTTTTTTCTTTCTTTCTTTCTTTTTTCTTTCTTTCTTTCTTTCTTTCTTGCAGCATTCGTATCTATCTATCTATGTATCTATCTATCTACGGAAGAAATTTGCTCCTATTGCCCTTTGTGCAGGCCGATTTTCCTCTTAATTAGATGAACACGATTTGCATCCCAATCAAAATAATATATATTCATGTTTAACATTTACACATTAATGTATCAAGGTCCTCCCCATTTAATGTATCTGAAGTGTTGCTG
>CAHIKZ030000610.1:222500-265000 GCA_903632075.3 Acanthosepion pharaonis
AATAACCTTTTGCGTTAAATTTCAACTCTCTAAATTGATTGTACGCTGTTTTTTACAGACATTAAATTTCGACTTTGATTTTTGCGCAAAGTGTAAAAAATCAGTTTTTTTCATTTTACATCTTCAAGGTTGTGATTTTATCCAGCCAGTTTGGACTCAAAACCGGGACAGAGAAATTATTTATCAAACCAAAAAATTTCATCGAAATCGGATGAAAACTCTGGAAAGCATAAACAACATCTGATCACACACAAACATACACACACACACACTTTGAGAATTATAGATATAGATTGCACACATATGCACCACACTCTCTCGGAGGCTGACTTGTAATCATACAACATTTGATGTAGCTCAAGCACTTATTGATGAACATGTAACAAATAAGGAAAAATAATATTAACATAAGACAAATTTTAGTAGATGACACCAAAATCTTATATTAGACACATTGCAAAGAAAGACTCTACATTCTGGACGCTGTTGGGATAAAAGAGAAACAGCCAATATTAAATAAGGCATCTTTCTCCATTGGGGATTGTATATTGAAGCCTATTAAAAAAGTATATAAAAAAAAAACATAAAAATTTCAGTTTGATCATTTACATGACGTCAAATGGAAATTGGTTCCAGCAAACATGAGAAAGACGAAATTAAAAAAAAAAGTTACTCAGTGTGCAATCCTGAAAACGAACGTAGTAACATTCGAAAGTACTCGGGAAGATAATAATATAAAATAAAAATAAATATAAACTTTGGCAAAATTACCGATAACACAAAGCAACTAATTTGAAACATTAAATGAAAAGATAGGCAGAACTTGTTTGTGACAATATATATATATATATATATATATATATATATATATATATATATATATATATATATGTATATATGTATGTATGTGTGTGTGTGTGTGTAAAAAATCATATATAAAAAATCAAAAGCGACAACATTAATTTCACTTTCGTTTGATATACCAAAATTTACATAATTACTTTATTAACGTTCGAAAATTATAAAATTGGACAGTTAACGTTATTTTTTCCACGTTAGTTTTTGTGTATAAATACAGGTTACTAAACAAAATTTCTACACTTGCCTTTATAACTTTCCTTAAAGAACGAAACGCGTTCGCATAAAAGGTATTCATCGTGTCATATATTTTACACACACACACACACACACACACACACACACACACACACACACACACACACACACACACACACACATATATATATATATATATATATATATATATATATATATATATATATAAAAGAAAGAAGAGTAAGATATATAATCCGGTGTTCTTATTGATATTTTTATTTTTACAAAATAGTGCTCAATGTAAATTTACAGAGCATTAATATTATAAATTAACTGATTTAAAATATGTTTTTCGCTACAGAGTAATAACCATGTTTCAAAAGTGGAAACTAAACGCTTCAAATTTAATTTTGTAATTAAATTAAAAACATTAGTTCCATTTCATCCTCAAGAGAATACAAATATATATATATATATATATATATATATATATATATACAAACAATTATATATATATATATATATATATATATGGGCACTGAAGTGAAGTCAGTACCCAGAGGCGACAATCAGTTTAAACTTTGTCAGAGGCCCTCAATAAGAAATTCGGGTGTTCTTTTCTAATCAGAACGATTAGAGTGACATTTCCGATCTGACGTTCCTTCATAATCACCATTGGACACCTCCAAATCTTTCTGATTCCTTTGCATTGTCTTCAGATTGACACCCAAACATTTTGAAATGTTCGTATTGGAGCTTCCGGCGCGAATGCCAAGCAGTACAGCATGCCGTTTTTAAATTTTTGGCAAGTGAACTGTGTCATGGAACTCTTTTTCTCATATAAGGTGCCCAACTGACCCTGTTTTACTGTCCCGTCGACAAAATCAAAAACAAACAGCACGCATGCGCGAAATTAAAAATATAAAATGGTGACAATTTATACATTCCATTCTGTATATATATTTTATATTATTTTTCTGAGCACTTTCTAATGTTGCTACATTCGTTTTCAAGAATTTTTCTGTGTACATTTATGCATTTGTTTTAGTTTAATTCCGACAGCCTCTTCATGTTTGATGCATATGACGTCATCTTGAGACAGTTGACATTAGTTCTATCAAACGTGAAAACGCTTGAAAACGAATGTAGCAACATTCAAAAGTACTCGGAAAAATAATATAAAATTAAAATAAAAATCCACAAAATTGTATGTATTACCCCGACTACATGTATGGGAGCGTAAAACACACACAAACCTAGCCGGTTCCCTATTCTTGTATATCACTTATCGAAAACAGTATATCAGCTGATTTTACCGTTAAAAAAGTAAAACTTTCTCAGCCTACGGTGGAATGCGTAATTCGCGCGACTGAGGAATCTTAGTCAATATGCGTTTTCAAGGACAGGAACAACACCAGATTTGATGGGTGGTGGGTGATTTTATCAAGCCATTATCTCCAGAATAGTTGCCAACTGAGGCTATAAAATCCGGTATGTTCTGCTATTTAACCCTATAACCAAGGGAGGGGGAGAAGAGAGGGATTAAAAACATTTCCCCATGGTATTTGCGAATAAGTGAATGTAACAAACCTGATTAGAATTCGAACACAGATCTCCGATTTCTCATTCTGAGCCACAATCCATTATAACGCACGCACATTCACTATAGTTACCCAATAAATATAATATAATAATTGTGCTCGTCCCTACCTTCGTTAGTTTGCACGACCGTTTCGTCCTGTCAATACCTCATAAATTATGGACTATTTCGTTTTGATCGCATGGAAAGACAAAACATATCATGATTTCAGTGAATAAAGAAAAAAGATAGAAGTGTTTAACGTCTCCTGCTAATAATATCTCATAATTAATAGACTATTACATTTTTGTTCGAGTGCGTAGACGAAAGACATTAAAGATGCTGTTTGGTTTCAGTCACAAAGTGAAAGAAAGAAAGACATATACAATTGCTTAACGTTTGTTTCACTGAAATGGAAAAAAATGTTGTCAGCTTCAAATCTTTTCATTTCTACCTCCTCACTAGCATTTATGATTATCATTTCAATATTTTGGTAATGCTATTAGGCTGAAATATTTAACGATACGAAAGGGTAATTTCTACGGATTATTGTAGAACTGACAATGAGATTATTCAATCACTAACGGAAGAATTAAGATTAATCAGATATTTAAAATAGAAAAACCGTGAAAAGGTCACGGGTTAAAACCAGTAAACTTTATTCCAAGAAACAAATTCTTGAAATACTCTACTTACTTAAAGATACGTACCTGCCTCAAAGCTCCGTCCCTATGCTGGTGGTATCACGGCTTAGACCAGCGGCCCGAGTGAAAACACTTGGGTCCCCACGTTGAAAACTGAACTTGTGTCACAATCTGACTCAGTGAGGGGTCAATTAAATCTCTACTTACCTGCCCCAGGGCTCCCGTCCCTATGTAGGTGGTATCATGGCTACGACTAGCTTGGACCGGCTGTAACCAGCCAGTTATGACAAGCCAAGACCAGCTATAACTTGCTTGGAACAGTTCTGACCAGCTTGGACAAGCTAAGACCAGCGGCCCGACTAAAAACACTCGGGTCCCTACGATAAAACCTGACCTTGTGTCACAACCTGACGCATTGGAGTGTCAAGAAAATCTCACTTACTTTAAGATACCTACCCGGGACAGGGATCCGTCTCTGTGCTGGTGGTATAACGGCTACGACTAGCTTGGACCGGCTCTGACCAGCTTGGACCAGCTATGACTAGCTTAGACCAGCACTGACCACATTGGACAAGCTATGACCAGCTAAGACCAGCTTGTACCAATGGCCCGAGTGAAAACACTCGAGACCCCGCGTTTAAAACTGGCTTTGTGTTACAACCTGACTCAGTGGGGGATCAAGTAAATCTCTACTTACCTGAGACATGCCGGGTAGGGTTTTTATCCTTTCTCAGTTGCGTCTCTGTCTTCGGACAGAGTGCGACGCATTTGCGGCTATGTCAGAGGACAGTGGTGCAACTGAGGAAAATCACACTGCGAGGTGCCCAGCCTAGCGGAACAGAAACCTGAGGCTGCAACCTATCATTGCACTATAGAAAGAGATCGGCGCTCGCACCGAGGCCAGCGCAACTGAAAGGGGATATTTGTCCTTAACCCGACGCTCTCGGGTTCCCCACGTTAAACCAACCTTGTCCTGACTCCGTGGCGAGAGGAGGTCAAGTCAATTGCCTTACATGGCACATGCCGGATAGGTATCTCGGCTATGACTAGTTTAGACCAGTTCTGACCAGCTTGGACAAACTATGACTAGCTTGGAACAGCTCTGACTAGCTTGGAGAATCTATACCCAGCTAAGACCAGCTTAGACTAGCGGCCCTAGTGTAATCACTTGGGTCCCCACGTTAAAAATCGACCTTGCGTCCCAACCTGACACATTGGGGTCGAGGGTCAAGTAAATTCCTTCTTCACTTAGTTAAAGATACTTACCTGGCACATGCCGGCTAGGTATCACGGCTATGACTATGTTAGACCATATCTGACACACTTAGACAAGTTATGACCAGATAAAATCAGCTGTGACTAGCTTAGACCAGCTCTAAGCAGCTTTAACAAGCTATGACATGCTAAGATCAGCTTACACCAGCGGTTCGAGTGGAAACACTCGGGTCGCCACGTTAAAAACCGAGCTTGTATCACAACCTGACTCAGTGGGGAGTCAAGTAAATCTCTATTTCACTTAGTTAAACTAACAATAGTATCCTCGTCTTGATAGAGACTAGAAATATATTTATTATTGCTACTGTCAAAGACACATTAGACACACAGGGGTTGGACAAAATATTTGGAACAGGTGCAAATTCCACTCATATATTTCAAAGATCTATTATATTAAGAACTTAAGCTAAAACTTTGTAATTGTATGTTATATCTATTGTAAATACGTTTATTTATCTAATTTACTGTCTTCGTCTTATTTATTTTTAGAATGAATAAAATTTAAGCTAAATGCGTGACCTCTCCGAGTTCGAAAAAGAGCAAATTGTTAGAGCTCGCATAGTAGGAGCCTCGATCACTAAGTTTGCTGAACTGTTTGGTTTTTCAAGAGCTACCATATCAAGAACACTGATGCAATTCGAGAAACAGGGCAAAACCTCTAGCAATCGTAGCAATTCAGGCCGGTCTTGCAAACTGACACGGAATGACGTGCATTGAAACACAATGTGACAAACAATCATCGGACTAGTGCGGCCAAAGTGACTGCTGAGTTGAATAATCATCTGAATAGTCCAGTTTCTACTAAAACTGTTCATTGTGAGTTCCATAAGGCTGGATATCATGGAAGAGCCGCCGTAAGGAAACCTCTTCTATCCACTCGCAACATTGACTGCATCTTCCAAGACGATAATGCTCCAATACATACTGCTTGAATGGTTAAGAATTGGTATGAAGAGCAGGCAAGCTCCAGATATCAATATTATTGAACATTTGTGGTGCATTTTGGAGCAACAAGTTAGAAGCTGCTATCCTCCACTATCGTGTCTTAAAGAGCTGGAGCAGGTGTTAATGGAAGAATGACTGAAAATTCCCCTGGATGAAGTCAGGAAGCTGTATGATTCCATTCCTAGATGTATTAAAGCTGTCTATGAGGCTAAAGGAGGACCAACTCCATTTTAAATAAATGTTCTTTGAATTTAATAAGTGTTTCAATTATTTTCTCCAGCCCCTGTAGTAATACAAATTGAATATAAGCATTATTCCCTAAATAAAACGATTAAACCTAACTGTAAATCTAGGACTTGGCTTAATCCACGCGGTCCAATTATCAAAAAGGAATGCTCATGTTTTACTGCCGGGTGTAGTACTCGGATCCGTCCCTTGACAACATTTCCTCATTGCCACAAAGCTTAAAGTTTCATAACTTGACAAAAAAAGATTTCTTTTAAAATGACTTCTCTGGTGACACTGGACACAGATCGGCGAAACAATGTTCTCACCTTGCCCTTCTAAGACCTGTATCGAAGGAGTCAGAATCATTCAAATTCGTCAACTCATTTCTTTCGGTGATAACTGCTAATCATTTTTATGCTTTCTAGCCGTGTTTTATTTTCTAGGAGCGCTGCTATTTTAAGCATTTCTGTTTATCTGTAAAATCAGTTTTATGACCTAGTTTAAAGTTTCAAACCCTCGACGTGGCTATTAATTTGTGACTTGGGAATTTAGGAGAAATTAGCTACTGTTTGTTTGCATCTGCGCAGAACGAAGTGGTTTACATCATAAATGCGCATATAATCATTGCCATTCATCCGCAAATAAACATTTAAATACAAATCTATTTTAAAAATATATACTATCTGAGATAGCTAGTATATGTGTCCTAACAATCTCTATTTTGTTTCTTTAATAAGTTATGTGATATTCCTCATCTTGACCTTTGCCCTGACCAATGATAGTGTTATAAAATTATACGCATTTCTGCTTTCCTTCAATAACGATCTTCAAAAATTTTAAATGCATCATCTATTGCTATTTTCTGCTTTTATTGTTCTTTGTGTTTTTCCGGGTTTGTTTTCAAGCAATTTTATTTAAGTTCCATGTTTCGCACATATTTACTAATAATGGCGTTATATATAAAGGGTGTTCCAATAACTTGGACCGATTTTAAATGTGAATTAACTTTAAGCGTCTAATGATTTTTAAAAAATTTTCTTTCATATTTAACAACTTAAGTCTTTGGCAATTTCAACCTTGGAAAGATTAACAATCAAACAACGTGCTAAAGTTATCGAAGCCTATTACGAAATTGGACGTTCAAACAGAAATGCATTTCGCGCACTTTGCGATTTTTTGGGTCAGCATAATCGACCAACCGAGAGTGCAATTGGAAACGATGTAATGTTGTTGTGGAGAGGTGAAATTCTTGCACGCGATGACGAATAGTGGGGTCTGGATTTTCCGCCATATTCTTGTGCACTGTAGCAATGTTTAGAGCTAAACGGCGTAAACTATCATGCAATGGTGTTTTCAGATCTGCCATCGATCCAGTTTGTTTGAATTTACGGAAAATTTTTCCAATTGTACTCTTGAAACTCTAACATGTTTGATTGTTAATCTTCCTATGGTTAAAATTGCCAAAGACTTTAATCTGAAAGAAAAAGAAAAAATCATTAGACGTTTAAACTTAATTCACATTTAAAATCGTTCCAAGTTATTGAAACATCGTTTACATAATGTGCTTTACGTTTTAAACTTGTTGGCAAGGGCATTATAATATATATATATCTAACTTCGTGAAAAGGTTTCCATCCTATTTTCATACATTATTTTACATTGTTTCTATGGTTTTTCATAGTATGCACTAACACATTGTAATTAAAACTCAGAGTCTAGTTCGGCTTTATGCGCCTTTATTGAATGTAACGTGTGTCTTCCCGCTTTGACTAAGACGTCGTGACTTACGTATATAAATCATAAGACAGGAGAGGTATTCGGGTTGTCTTACCACATTCTCCCTGACTTCGTTTTCTCCTAGTCCGACACTAAATCATCCAGGTGAGTGGGTCTTTTGCCAAATTTTTGGTATGGTTTCGGTGGAGAGCTGATCTTGGCTTTCAGGTGTTACGGGAACAGTCGAGTAGAAGTATCTCGTCTCATATTGTTTTTTTCTTCTTCTTGGAGTGGGACACCGTGATTCTGAAAGCTGGTTATCAGAATCTGTGTTAGTATGCTCTCGTTGAGGTAGCTATTCTGGTGTCGATCTCTGAATCGTCACTATCGGAGCCTTGTTCCTCAGGAAAATCTAATCGCATTGTGTCGCCGTTACTGTCAAGAGGGAGATATATTTCTTCCGGGGAGAGCTATTCCTCACTCTGGTTTGATAACTCGCCGGGAAACGTTCGGATGTTGGATGCGCGGATAGAGTGGATCCGCCTCGAGCAGGAGAATTATACTTGTTTTGTCAAACGAGGTTTCTAAGTAAAACAGTACCTGAGAGTGAAAGCAAAGAAGGGAGGGATATCCCGGCCAGACTTCACCTTGAAAATTAAAAAAAAAACTTTCGTGGGGTGTAGCATTAGTTCTTGTATACAATACTGTTCTTATATCGTATCAAGCTTCGGTTATTACGTGTTCCCAATGTCTAATTGCAAAGTTTTGTTTTTCGAGTGCTAACTGTACGATCTTCCATATTATTCCATTTTATCTCTTACACTGTCCATTCCCTTGAGGGTTGTATGGGGTAGTTCGGCTTACAGCCACTCCCTGTACCAACGGAAATTCTCTTAGTTGCTCGGTCATAAAAGAGGTCGCGCGATCTGTATGAATATAAGCTGGCGCTCTGAATATTGAGAACAGTGAGCAAAGACAGCGTATGACCATTGTTGCACTCATATCTGGAGAGGGGTAGGCAAAAGGGAATCACGAATACGAGGAAAGAATAGTTTTGTTTCGGCATTTAGATAGAATAGGGCCCTTAAAGTCCACTCTTCGCCTCTCAAATAGCTGTTTAATTTTTATTAGTGTTCCTTGTTCGGGTTTGTAGAACCTTGGATTTATTCGAGCGCAAATCTGACTGACAACCGTCTGTTATTCATTTGACGTCCTCAAATAGAAAGGCAAATTCCGGCTTCGAACCTCGTGATGTCTGGATGACAGAGATCGTTATGAACTTTTTCTAGTGCTCTTTATTGATCCACACATTCTTGAAATCCCGTCCGCCGTTGCCTTTTCCTTTCCCGACCGATCGTAAGCGTCAAACGAAAAACAGGAAAACTCTACACTCCATCACGCTATTTTTTTTATTTTGCTTCACGTCTTGGGATTAAACACAAAAGAGACTGACTTTTAGTCAGCGATTATCTTAAAGCAGTGACCAATTAAGAAATGTCACCATTTTTTAGCACCTCTATGGAATAAGCCTCCTTTTCAACAGGTGAATGTCTGCGCTAGGATTTTGACAATGTTCATGATATGACCGCTGCTGCACGCCCGGATTGCCTTAACGTGGCAACTATGGCGTGGTCGGAAGCGTCGGTCTCTACTTCTAGGGGCATGTCAGGATTCACTGAAGTGATGGATGAGTTGGCAATATCACTTTTTAACCCATCAAAGGCTTTAACAACAGAAGAATGCATAGGAAATTTGGTAATTTTCGTAAGTGGGTGTATTCCTTCAGAAAAGGAGGGTATCCATTGAAAATGAATGTTTGAACAGACCCATGATTTGTCGTAAGGAGGTTTTGGGGCTGGAAATAGACAGTTTTTGCAGTGGTTTTAGGCGTTCAGATCCGGCTTCAGGATTCTTTTACCCACAGTATATCCAAGTAGTTTGAGGTTTGTCGACCCATAAGAATTCTTGTTGTAAGATCATATTTCTTGACGCCACCACCAAAATAAAACGTTTTAGTTTGCGATTATGGTCAGCCCAATCATGGCCGCAAGCTCTCACATTATCTATAGGGAAAGGTGCTTGTTATTTTTATTCAAGAATTGTTTTATCGAGAACCCTCCGAAAACTGGAAACCCAGTCAGTGACCCCAAACAGAATCCGTTGGAACCGATAAAATAGTCCACAGGCTTCAAAAACCATATAAGGCTTTAACTTTAGTCTATAGCTATTAGGTGATAAGCACTCCTTAGGTTTAACGTGCTTAAATATTCTGTATCTGGTAATCTCGTTTATCATCTCGTTTATCATCTCGTCAATACGTGATATAGGGTATGCATCCAGGACGGTTTTCCTATTTAAAGTTTGAGAGTAGTCTATGACTATCTATTTTTATTATTATTATCAGAGGATATTATTAATGTGTGTGATCGCCATGGTGATCTGTTTTCTTTGATTATTCCCTCTCTTAACATTCTTGTTATTTCTGCTTGAATAAATTTTTTGTCTTCAAGAAAATATTTTCGAAATTTGGTGGCCGCTGGTTTACAGTTTTCCAAAAGAGATTGGTATTTTACATTTGTAGCAGCCAAGCCACATATATTCAACGCCGGTTTAGAGCCCCCAAAAGATTAATCCAAGAATGCTGTTTCAGAAAATCTTGTCCCAGTATGACATCGCAGCACAGATTTGGCATCGTTTTGGGTAGTTTAAACTGGTGAACTAGTAAGGGTGTAAGTACTTAGTGCAGCCTTTGCAACACTTGTTTGTAGGTATGAACAAGATTGCTTTTCTGTCATCTCTAAAGTAAGTGCCTGCTCGCGAGCAGTGGCTTAATCTTGTTTATTTTCCAGTAATCTTTGACGGATATAGTTCGATTCTAATCCATTTATAAAGAAGTCTCTGATAAACCCGTCCTTTGCCTGATCTGCTGTCATCGCTTGAAAGTCACAGTCTCGTCTCAAGATTTTTAAGCGCTGAAGGGGATTGACGGGTAGTTGCTAATACATGCCGGGCAAAGATTATGTTTCCTCTCTTCATAAAAATTCCACCTAAAACGTCCATGGCACTCTGGTAAGTTTTGAAGTGAGAAATATACGGATATGGAAACATGGTGCCTTAGCAGGTTAAGTCTATCTGTATCAGTTATAGGAGCGGATGAACTGTTTTCCAATGCAAGCAAGAATCCTTCAAATAATCGTTTCCAATATTACCAGACGTCAGCAGAAGACGGGCCTGCAGGGTCCAAGTAGAGGCGTTCTGGTTTAAGGTATTTGTCCATAATTACGTTCAATATATTTTAATGAAAACTTGAAGTCTAATTCAGCTTTATGTGCCTTTATTGAACGTAACTGAAAAGTCTTACCATTTTGGCTAAGACGATGTAACTTATTTATACAAATCACAAGATAGGGGAGGCAATCGGGTTGTCTTACAACACATATATATATATATATCATAGAGTCTCTTGTCGATGTCACTATATGATTGTCCAACAACTAAATCTGTTATAGTTTTTATGCTTGACATGATATTAGTATCCTACCAATGATTTACGGACAACGTCATATATGGTTCAAGGTCAAGGGTTCGAGACAGGGTTGGATGGTAATGTTTGTACCTTATTTTTATACAGTGTAATCCGGATATAAGAGAAACCCGGATATAAGAGAGATTTTCTCTTGTCCCAAATTAGAGCCTGTGTTAAAGTAAATAAAATAGACCAAACCCGGATATAAGAGAAACCCGGATATAAGAGACTTCTTCTCCGGTCCCGACAACTCTCTTATATCCAGGTTACACTGTAGATGCAAATATTTAAGTAAATACTCTGTTTATAATAAACAGTATTAACAACATGTACCAGCCCAAATATCTGAGAAATTTCACAGAAAATATGTGCCCTCCGACAAAAATCGAACGTGTATCCTACACGGAAACGTCATATAGGTTGAGGTGTTATACCATTTAGCTACAGAGGAAGCGTCTGGTTAGCTCCGTCGTATTATTTATTTAAAATCAGTATTTCACCATGTTGTGTAACTGATCACTCATTTCTTTGGTGGTGGCAGTCGTAGGATGTCAAGACATTGGATCATCTTCCAGACCTTCCCTTCAATTCCTAAATTCAGCTGCCCGCTTTTATACTGTTGATAATGCCTGGGTGCCATCCACTAATGTAGAATCCATGTCAACATGAATGATCTTGAGGGCTGAACATCTTTTTCCGAAGATAATTGATGACACCACAATGCCAGATGTTTCTTCATTTTCAATAGAACTCACTACGAGTTGCAACTAAAGTCTTCTTTGAACAGTCAGACGTCAGTTTACCTGTTATTAATAGGATGAGTTTAAATTAATGCATGCAAGAATTCACAGCTCTAGCATTATTCCTTTATAGACAGGCTATGAACTTTTCAATTCACCTTCATATATATATATATATATATATATATATATATATATATATAATAAAAAGGCTTAAACACTAATATTCCATGGTCATAATTTATTCCACTGGAATCGTAAATACGATCCAATTCATCAGACCTACAAATTCAAAAAGAAAACAGAAAAAAACCAACTCCGGAAATAAAAACAGAATTTAGAGAAAGTGTAAGTATGAGGAGGAGAGAGATTAAACCTTAACGGAGAGAATTTTAGGAGAGACGTGTGGAAGGGGTTTAATTAAGAGAAAAAAATGAATGTTGACGGATGTCTAATGCATAAAGATACATTTCGTGGTGTCATACACACACCATAGACGATTTAATGTCAGAATAAGAGGGAGGGAAAGACGAGGTGAAGGAAAGAGAAGGAACGAAGGAAAGTAAAATTGCGTTTATATTTTCGACTAATATTATATATATATATATATATATATATATATATATATATATATATATATATATATATAATCAAGAGGAAAAGTTTATTTCGGTTATAATTTATTTCCTGAGTATCTATATATTCATCTCTTCAGACCGAAAACTTTTAGTAAATGGAGACAATACTCCGGAATGGTATATTAGATTGTCAGGGAGAAGAGGAAGCAAGAGAAAGAGAATAGAGAGACGTAGGGAAAAAAGAAAAGTGATGGAGGATCAGGTTCTTTTTAAAAAGTGAGATAGAAAGAGTGTATGGAAAGGAAAGGGAAGAAGAAAGTAATTAATGGGTTGTAGAAAGCCTTAAAAAGACTGACCATGCCAAGAATTTTTTCCCTTAAAGTGTGGAACTTTGTACATCGGGTTATACAGCAAATTTTAGGCAGGACAAATCAACCTAATTCCGTATTAGCTAGTCTAATAAAAAGGTCCTTAATACAAATAAAAAAAATTACAATAATGCTAATAATATCAAACATAAGTGAAGGGATTTTAAATGCAGATAAATAATAATGGTAAAATAAAAAAAATACAAACAAAAACTGAGTAATATGATGTATGGCTAATGATACAAAAAAGGTTTATTTAGAATTATAAATTTGTATACATCGGCAAGAGTCATACATCCAACTACATATGAAGAAACACGCAAAAAACACAAAACCGTATGATACGCAATATCAGCGCACATCCGCACATACATATATACATACACACATACATATATACATGCACATAAATACATGTACACCCATATGTGCCACTACCTATACAAATGAATCGACACCACAAGTGTGCATTTCTTCGCAAAAGAAAGGTTTTAGGGGATTTTAAATTTGTTCGTATGTCTACACCTGAAAATCAGTTCATTGCCTTGATTCAACAACTGGTTAGCCTTTGTGTATTTAAATTTTTTCTTGTATGCACTGATCGCATCTGTCCCGAAAGTTGCTGGGGGATTGAAACTGACACAAGATTTACCAAGTGTAGTGGGGTGAAATCACTTTCTTTAATCTTCCAATAATGCTTGGATAGAGCAGTTTGGTATCTCAAGGAAACTTTGGAGAAGGAATATCGGTGACAGTATAGTCTTTGCTTCCAATTTCCAACGGATATCCCTATCTATGTTTATTTATTGTTGATGCTTTCTTTCGGAAAAATGGTAGCCTGGTATACCACATTTTCCGAATTACAGGTACCTACGACTGGGCAATTGGTCCCAACTTTACAGTTACATGAGGGTTTGTTTTCTTGTGTTTTGTCATCATGTGATGCTTTTAGTATTTGGCTGTTGTGTGTGCTAATAATGTTCTGCATGTTTTTGGCACAGGAATAACTAAATTAGTTATTCCTGCACCAATAATTAAGATGGTGCCCAACTGACCGTACTATACTGAGCAGTGGACAAAATAAAATAAAAAAACACGCATGCGCGAAATTAAAAATATAAAATGGTAACAATTTGCCAATCTCACCCTGTGTATGAATATGATCGTTGGTTTCGTTATTCCACATTCGGGCCATCCGTTGATTGCTTATGCGTTCAATTCATGACAGGATTGACGCGCAGCAACCTCTCTCCGTAACCTTTTACGAAAGGAATAATGACGAACCAATTTCTTACAACTTTGTCTTCTCAACAATGTTTCATTGAGGCACCATAGACGAAAATTGTTGTGGCATCAAAATAGAAATGTAACGTCCTGGGTATGACGATAAACTACATCCTGCTGCAAGGCCTCTGATCGGGTTTTTTGTGGATCATGAGACCACCTCTTAATTACTTTTGTTCACAGATCCGCCCTGCCCTGGTGTGATAGTATCTGTTAGTGTTCCTGCTATGGGAAAATTTTAAACCCCAAACTGGGGTCTAAACACCGTGAAAATATAAAAATAGATTTTTAAAGTAAAAGTACTGGAAGTACATTTTTTTAAATTACCTGAAACACATTTTTGAAAAAAAAATGATTACCATCAATAGATTTGACTCTCAACAAAAACCCTCTTTAAAAATGCGTCAATTAAACTTGATCTACAAACTGATTTGTTATAAAGAAGAAATATTCTATTCATACAAACCTATCATGAATATCTTGTCGGTATTAAAAAACCCACTGGTATGTTGACAAGCTGTAAAACTAAACCAAACTGACTAAACCGCGTATCATTAAAAATAAAAAAAAGTAAAGCCTAAACTTTCAAAATTGGTATGTGGAAACTAATGTGGTATTAATTCCTCGCTGAATCTTTAATCCTGAACAAATATTTTCCGTAAACTATTTTATTTTAAGTACCAGGACTAACAGTGAAATTATCCAAATCGTGTAACAGCATGGGATAATTGTCTATCCCACAAAACGTTTAATATCTAAAAAGCCACTGAACTAATGGAGTTTGCTTCTTCCAGGTTTTCAGAAAAGATGTTTAGCCATCTTGACACCATTTGCCGTAAGAATCATTGAAAAACCCTTGGAGGTATTCAGCTAGAAATAGAACAGGTTAAAATCCATCTGCATCAGCCCCACGCTATCTTCCCAACTAAGCAATGATGAAAGGAAACAGATCATTCATAATCTTGCTTCCATCTTCAAATTCCATTCTAGAACCATCAAGAGAACAGTGAATAAGTTTTAAAAAGAAGGGACAGTAAAAAGTATAACAGGATCAGGAGGACTCAACAGGAAGAGGATCATCATTTCCACTTAGAGCATAATAGATCGATTAGAAAAGATCCAATTCAATTCATAAGACGTTTGGAAGGGGAGAGAAGAGTTTCAGCTATGACAGTCCAAAAAGCAGTGAAAAATGAGTTGAAAATGAAATCGTACGTGAAAACTGTGAGGCATCTTGTTACTCCAAGACAGAAAATTAGAAGGTTGCTGAGGCCGAAAAACATCTTGAATAAATTGGAAAATGATCATGGAATATATATATATATATATATATATATATATATATATATATATATATATATATGGGAAAGTTATGAATCCTCTTCTCCTCCAGCTATGGGTAAAATAGCAGGACAGATTGGGTTCTATAGCCTTGGATGGCAACTGGTCTAGGAGAAGGACAACTCTGAATTTAAAACCTGCGGAGGGGCGTTTGGGAACCTTGTGGAACTTAGTGCACCAGGTCTCTGTATTCGTCGTCTTCGTGGATGGTCCTGCACGAAACCTTCACCATTATAACCAAATCTCATGTACTGTTGTTGGGCTGTCGGTTTCCTGGAAACTGATTTGCTTGACCCTCATACGTCGAATTCGACGGGAGAATCGACTATATATATATATATATATATATATATATATATATATATATTTATATATATATAAGACATTTTAATGTTTATACATTCTTTTGTAGATACAAATATTTAAGTAAATGCTCTATTTATAATAAACAGTATTAAACAACATTTACCGGCCTGAATTTCAGAAAAGTTTTCAGGCCGGTAAATGTTGTTTAATACTGTTTTCTTATAAATAGAGCATTTACTTAAATATTTGTATCTATAAAAAAAAGGATATACATAAAATGTCTTAAAATAATTGTCGGAGTTTGTCCATTTATATATATATATATATATATATATATATATATATATATATATATATATATATATATATATATATATTTTTATTTTAATACTTTATGAGCTTCCGATCCTTAGCTATGATTAATGATAAACAGGTCATTTTTGTTTATGATCGATTTCATCACGATTCTTATGTTAAGCTTGGAGAGTAATTACATATTCATATTGCTCAAAGTGGAGTCCAATAGTGTTATAAAACCTAGAAGAATTCCAGTAAGATATCTTTAATCGTTTCTAAGATAAAACGTTTAAAATCTTAATCTAACAAATGGATAATTTTGCCTTTACATGATTTGCACAATTTTGCTGTTACAACCAATACAATTTTAATGATAGAATTGATTTGACTAATGAAACTTAAATAGCGTGCCGCCGAAAATTTTTTTTTTTTTTTTAAATTAAAACGATTTTAAACTGATATGTAAAAAATTTTGGTTGGTTCTCAGTTAAATATTGTCTCAGACGAAAAGCCTTTCTCAAAAACAAGAAATCTTTCTTTGTCATTTAACATGATTTTTTCTCTTTAGCCGAGTTCTAATTCTGGTTTTATATGTTGCGTTCGATTTCACTAATGCTTCTAGGGAAGGCATGAACCAGTCTTTTTTCTCACTCAGCTAGTAACAGGTTAAATATCAGAATAGACGAGACTCTCTATTGAATGACAATCAGTCTAGTGGAAAAACAACTCGAGATTCAAAACCGTGAAGAAAATAAGCCAAAACTCTTCCACAAAAATTTAGTAGATTTGTTTTTATTAGACTTCAGTAAATACAGATAATTCGAGAGCCTTTCAAGGTAGAAAATCACTGCATGCGAGATGTGATATGAATGTAAGAGAAAAAAAGAGAAGGAATTAAGATTATGAACATAAAGTTACTTTATCTTCATAATCTTAATTCCTCCTGTTTTTCTCTTACATTCATATCACGTCTCTCATGAAGTTTGATATTTTTTCAAAATGAAACATCAGCGCATGCGTCCTTTCCAGGAAAAACTGAGTGGAACGTCCTCTTTACAAATGGAATACAGAAGAAATGATTGGTTGGTTGGTTGAATTTGTTTAGCGGCATATAAACGTCTATGGTTATTTAATGCCGAAATCAAAATATATATGTGGTTTATAGATTATAAAATGTATTGTTGGTAATTTTACTATAAAAATGTATTTTTATATTCTTTGATTGTCATTTTGCTATAAAAATGTCGTGTTGAATTTTGTTAGGAAGTTCACTATTTGCCCATAGCTGGGATCGTAACAGTTGCTACCACCCCGGGTCAGGGTGGATCTGGGGTAACAGCATTTAAGAGGTAGTTTCACGTTCCTCAAACCCTCCAATCTCCCGATCAAAGGCCTTGCTTCCGGATGTAGTTTATCGTCATACCCAACACGCTACATCTAACTGATTAAAAAAAAAGGACATTAACGACCTCCCCATCAGCTCTCAACTTTGTATCTATGCTGATGACACAGCAATTTAGCCCTCTCTCGATAGTAAGTCCGATAAGTTGTAATCAATAACAACCTCCAGTCCGTTGTTAACTGGGGCAAAGGATGGCTTGTTAATTTTAACGCCTCTAAAAATAAACCGCTCTCTATCAATGATTTGTGAGACATCATTCTACCTTCCATCAGCATAGCTTATACTTCTCTTCAGGAGAATGACACATTACGTTCTTGGCTGACATGAAATGGAAAGATTATATTAAATCCATTGCTAGGTCAGTTGCTAAAAAGTTGGTTTAGTTTCGTGATAGACAATTTTTTTCACTCCTGAATCAATCTTAAATAATTATCGACCATGCTTTGAATATTTCTGCCACATATATCTGGTGAGCCAGCTATATTTCTAGAGATCTTACTTATTATAAAACGCTGATTGTGTGTGTGTGTGTGTGTGTGTGTGTGTGTAACGTTTATATATTGGATCGGATTTCCTACATTTCTCAACCGATTTCAACAAAACTTCACAGGACTACATAAAATTACCTTTAGGTGGTTCTAACAGCGCCAAAAATGGGAAAAAAATAATTGTTTTTGCACAAAATCAATTTGAAAACACGATTAAGAGACATCGTGAAAATGGAAGGGGGACAACTCACATCGGGTTGTTTGTGTGTGTGGGTTCCTTTAAATATGGGAGCGGATTTCCTATATTTTTCAGCCGATAAAACAAAACTTCACTTTTTTTTTTTTTTGGCAGGTAGTGTTTCTTATTCTCTTGCACACTGTTTTCTTTATCTTTAACATTCAGAATGCTTTAAAAATTCCATTTACAAGACAATTATTTATAATAAAATTCTATTCAATTGGGAGACTCATAACGATTGAAAACAATGTTTTTGTTTGAATTTGGGTTTGACCAATTCGTAAAAAAACAAAAAAAACTAATTAAGACATGCGGGTCCGTCAACCTTAAACAATAATCTTTGTCAATTTTATTTTTCAGTCTTTATGATGGTCGATACTTGATCTATCTCTTACTGTTATATCCCCGGGCAACGCCGGGCTCTACTACTAGTCAGTGAATAAAAGTCAAATTAGTAATATTACTGGTCCTGATCTGGCGTCTTGGCTTCAGTCACCTTCCCACTGATGTAAAGTTGTTTCTCTGTGCCTTTTCTATAAGTACTTTCATGGCAACTGTTCGCTATGGCATCTAGACTTTAAGAATTTAAGCTGAGTATTAGACTGGCGAGAGAAAGATGCTGAGGATACTATGGACTAAACATGAGACCAACGACGAGGTTTTAGAGAATATGAAAACATAAAAAGGAAACTTATATTTATGTAACATCAAGAGGAGGCAGTTGGAATTTCTGGGGCACATAATGAGGAAGGACGCCTTGGAAAATCTGATACTCACAGGGCAGATGAAGGGAAAGAAGGACAGAGGAAAGCAGGTCGTAACATACTTGTTGAGATTGAGTAGATTGATGATCGAATAAGGTTTGGGAGCAATAGCAAAAACATATTAAGAGCTACAACAGACAGGGAGGTATGGAGGGCCATGATCGCCTACATCCTGAAGGGGAGACTGAACATAAGAGAAGACTAGACTGGCGATGAGGTCTCACCTATTTACAGTTGAGATGGTTAGATGTAACCGTAGATTCTATGCTAACAGTTTCTTTTCTCGCACTTCTCGCTTGACGAACTCTCTTCCGGTTCCGGCGAGCTTTAATCTTCATAAATATAAATGCAATGTCAATCGGTTTCTACTGTCCTTTCGATTACTCTTCTTCTTGTTCTCGCTCATTAGTACTACTCCTGTTTCTAATGCTTTCACACCCAGTAACCCCTTGTATCTTAGTGGCTTTATTGTCTTTCTTGGGATGAAATCGATCAAAAAATAGTATGTGGGTTTTTTTTCTATTTTTTGCATTTATTCCTTTTGTTTCATTATTTACATTATTCGGACCATTGTCCCCATCTTTGTCGCCATACTAATTACAACGTTTCGGCCGTTGTACGCTCCGGCCTTCTTCAGGTGATTGGAATGTCGAACTGAACCCTTTATTTCGCTCACTGGGGTAGACTGTTCTAGTTCCACGCGCCATATTTTTAATGGATGTCATTTATCAGTTATCTCCTGTTAATTTCCCTCTGAAAGTTCTCCACTGCCTTAATGGGTATTGAACTCACACTCTTTGGGTCCTGTCACTGGATCTAACCAATGCCTTTATCCACTGTGTCATGTGCAACCGAAACGTTGTAATAAATATGGCGACAAAGATGAATCAATTTGGAAAAGCATGGTGTTGCGAATGCAAACACAACATTGATGAAAACCTTCAACGCAAACCAATTATTGTCTTCATGTAAACAACACTAAAACAAAACAGTAAGTTAGGCGAAGAAGTACATGAAAACTGATTTCTCAATATTATTTTAATGGTGAATTTAGAGCTACATCGAATGAATATTATAGAAGGTTACTTCTTCTATTGGAATAGTATTAGTTTGGTGCAAAAATAATGGCGTAATAATGTCGTTTTTGACGTATTTTTTAACGTCAAAAAACGACATTTTTACGTCATTATTTTTGCACCAACCTAATAAAAAAACAGAAATATAAGAGAGTAGCGCAAGATGTTGGGGTAGTATTGTATTCAGTAGAAGTTACTTCAAAACTGACGGGATTATCATTATAAAATGAGAATTTAAAAATCCGTTTTAGCTTTATATGTCACAACCAAGAAGCATTAAACAAAAGAGCATATTTAGGCCAAACAAAAGCGACACCGTTTACATTTTCTTCATGTGTAATTTTAACAAACTGAAAAACTCCCTCGTGTCATTTCCATCTCTGAAACCACACGCACTCCTGCAAAACCTGATCAGCATTATCAGCGAGTATAACCCTGTCACAGAAATTAAGGCGATTACAACAAAGACTCAACGTGCAACTTTGTTTGGTGGAAAGAGATTATAGTCAAATCGGGAGAATGGGGAGGGTGATTAACCAGTTCAAAGCCACAGTCATGCACAATAGCCATCGGAATGAAGGTGTGCTGGCGCATAGCCTTGATGAAAAAAGGTCGCTTTCGTTAGCTTTGATATTTTGATTCCTCTATAAGGTAATACAATTAAAACAGCTTACCAATATTTTTTTCATTCAAAACCGGCAACAGACACATCAGATTTTGTCAGGTTCTGACTTCCGTATTTCAAAATATCTGCATATAAACACTCTATATGAGGAAACATTCTAGCGCTCAAACTATTTGAACTACCTCTACCTCTTCCTAAAGCAGACGTTCCGCCAGAAGATTTTTCATTAGTGCATATACTATGGATATAAATAAGGTTTGAACTTCTATTATTTTTTAAAAATTTCATTAAGACGATCTTTCCATCTGTTCAGAATGTCCTTCAACAGATCCTAGCAAACTTGGTGCACAAATTTTCAAATTAACTCTGTTGTCATATGTAATAAAGAATGTAGACAATTACAAATAAAAAAAACTAACAATCAAAGCATAAAAGTATAAAAACAATCTACTAGCTGACTGGTCTCTAATTTTCAATTCTGCTTTTTTTGGTAAAAAATGGCATAAATTATTGCTAAGAATGGCATAAGCATAACGTTAACATGACAACAATGAAATATCTCATTAGTAAAAAACGACAGACATAGCGATCATTACATACAGTGTTTTTATATAATATTTTTCTATGTTATACAGTGTAACCCGGATATAAGAGACCCGGATATAAGAGAGATTTTCTCTGGTCCCAAATTAGAGTCTGTGTTAATGTATATAAAATAGACCAAACAAAGAATTGTTTGTATACAACATTTTATGTTATATTATTTCTTCCTTGGATTTCTGTTTCATACACGTTAATTTCTGGGTCCCAAACAATGACCTAAGGTCAGAAATGGCTTCATGACATTTTCCTCTGATCATTTTTTGTAAAAAAAAATAAGCTCACATACATTTTACACAGATAAACCTCTTCGTAATGTGTGAGTTGTACTTGTGAGTACATTTTTTTTTGTATTTCATTAAGGTATATGCTACAAGGAATCCCTTCAATGAGTCTATCAGAACCTTTTCTAATTAATCCGAGCGCTCTAACTACAACTGGAATTATTGATGTCCTCATGTGCCACATTAGTGAGATTTCCTCTTCAAGATCCTTGTATTTTGATAGTGTTTTTTAATATCCTCAAAGATAAATTAAAATCTGCAGGGACTGACGTATCAATAAGAAAGCATATTCTGTTCTTGTGGTCTTTGATCACGATGCCTGGACGATTAGCTTTGATTGGCCTTTCTGTGTGTATTGTAAAATCTCATAAAATTGTTACAGGTCCTATCTCCATAACCGGGTCTGGGTGATATTCATACTAGTTTCTTACAGTTTCGTTCCCATAAATGTTGCATATTTTCTTGTGGTCTTTCATCACCATGCCTGGACGATTAGCTTTGATTGGCCTATCTGTGTGTATTGTAAAGTCTCATAATATTGTTACAGGTCCTATCTCCGTAACTGGGTCTGAGTGATGTTCATACCAATTTCTTACAGTTTCATTCTCGTAAATGTTGCATATTTTCCAGTGCAGATATTGGTCAAATCTATCATGCTGAGTTTTATATTAAGTTGGTGCTAACAATGTGCAACCTGATACAAGGCGGCAATTTGTTTTTGCATTTCGTGTTAACACAATGTTTCAGTATGTTTGCTTGGTAATTTTTAGTTAGCAGGTATTGGCCCTATGCAGCAAGAATAAAACTTTCGGTTTCGGCTTTTAACCCTTCCCTACGGGGCTTGTCTACATCAGCTTGTCTGGTACGGGCAGAGTACTGATCATGAAGAGGCTTACCTTGACGTCGTTTCTGCGTATTGTACATTACATATGTTTTTGCTTTCTTTTTTTATGATTTTGCTGATGCAGAATGTATATTATGGTTTATTTGCACTTCTTCACTCACTTTAAAGTCTCTTTTGAATTTATTGACTTCCATCATTATTCGTGTTAGGTTCACCACATTGAGCCAAAGAGACAAATCAATGCAGTGGAAACATCCATCGTCATCTGCTCCAAAGAAGGCCAATTTTGTTTCATCTGCATGAAAGTTAGATGGCCTCAGGTTTTTTGGGATTCAAAAGGCATTGAGTTTATTGACCATCTTCAGAACAGCTTCACCATCAAGGGAAAATACTATTTCAACTTGCTGAGGCAGTTACGAACGGCTATCAAGACCAAACTCTTAGGTAAACTGACGAAAGCGGCCTTGTTTCATCAAGACTATGCGCCAGCACACGTTCTTCATTCCGATGATTATTGTGCGTGAGTGTGACTTTGAACTGGTTAATCACCCTCCTTATTCTCCCGATTTGACTATCATCTCTTCCACCAAACAACTGACTGAGTATCAATATCGTAGTGATGGTGGCATCATATCTGCTGATGACTTTTTTGGCCAATAGGATACACACTCTTTTTGAAGAGTCACATGTTAGTTTATCTGGGAAAAAAAGCAATGTAGTTATTAATAAGTTGTTTTAATTAATGCATGCAAGATTTCACAGCTCTATCATCATTCTTTCATAGTCAGTCTATGAATTTTACGCCCCCCTCCATATACGTGCGACTGTGTATGTGTGTCTGTGTATGTGCTGTGTTTAGAGAGAGGAAGAAGTTGGTTGGTTGTATTTGTTTAGAAGCATATCAACACCTCTATGGGTTATTTAATGACGAAATTTTAATGTTTTGTACGTAAACTTTGTTTGTAGATTTCACATGTCTATTATCCCTCCATCATCGTCTACGTTAAGTGGTCGAGTGAGGGCAGAGAACGTAATCAATTTACATTATTTATATATGTTTATGTGACCTGAACCTTGTAAACTAGATCAGCTAATCCTGGAGTCACCATCAGTAAGCAGAAGCAGCGGACGGGTCTCGAGTTCAATATATGAAATACTTGATCCCTATTTTCCTTCTTTATTTCTGTTATTCTTTGTTTTCTTTTCCATCGTCATTTTTAGAATCTGTTTCAATTTAATTCACTTCCGATACTTACCTATTTTCTCCATCTTTTTTTGATATATTTTCTTTCACCTTCCTCTTTTTTCTTTGCTGACAATTTGTTAACTTACTGACACAATAATCACGGTCTCTTTTACTCAAGATTTTTTCTATCGACTTCAAGCTCAACCTCCGCCTTTTTTATGCCATGTCCTTTCGGGACATAGGAGAACACGGCTCTCCACATATTAATTTTCATTTATTATATGTGAACCACCTTGCGACCTTGGCAAACGATTTTCGGAATTCAGAGTTTTCCTTGTCTTAGACAGGTTACCGCCCATGGCTAGAGATTCCAGTCTACTCTGTTATTTAACCCATAGCTGGGAGTTAAAGAATTGGATTCATAAATTTCCCAACGCTTTTTTGGGAATATGATCGTCGCAGCTTTGGTTAGAATTTTAAATAGGCTCGACGATTTTTCTTTAAATGCTGATTGACACTACGCCAAGCGCACATCTATAACTTCCGTTATCGGTTTTATTTTCATAATTCTGAACTTGGCAAATATTTCCTCATCATTAACCTTTCACGCATATCCATTTAAGCAGACTGCTCTATGGTGATTTTCTAAGGGTAGAAATTGTGAATCTCCCAATGTGGATTGAACTCACTATTCAGTCGTAATTGATCTAGCCAGACAAGCTTGCTGACCATTACACAACGTCGTGGTGCTCAAATAGCTTTTTCATTGTGATTTTCTGAGCATAATTTAGCAAGGCCGAAAGTATAGGGCACACAGTGTGGATCGAACTCGCAATTCAGTCGAAGTTGATCTATGGAGACATTCTTGCTAAAAATTACATCACGTCAAAGTGCGCGAATTATTTTCTAATCTTATCTTAGATTTGGCACAGGGAAGAAATTATGGAGTACTAACTGAGGATCGAACTCACTATTCAGTCGCAACTGATCTAGCGAATCAAGCTTGTTAGCCATTGTATCACTTCGAATTGCCCAAATAGCGTGTTATCGTGCTTTTCTAACCAGAGGTTAGATGTTGCACAAGGGTGAAAGTATGGGGCACCCAGTGAGGATCGAACACACTATTCAGTCGCAATTGATCAAGCGAATCAAGCTTGTTAGCCATTGCATCACTTCGAATTGCCCAAATAGCTTGTTATCGTGCCTTTCTTAGCAGAGGTTAGATGTTGCACAAGGGTGAAAGTATGGGGCACCCAGTGAGGATCGAACTCACTATTCAGTCGTAACTGATCGAGCGATACAAGCTTGTTAACCATTACACCACGTCGAAGTGATTTATTAAGCGTAGCTTAGATACGACAAAACGCCGAATATTGGGGCACCCAGTGAGGATCCAACTCACTATTCAGTCGTAGCTGATCGAGCGAGACAAGTTTGTTAACCATTACACGACGTCGAAGTGATTTATTAAGCGTAGCTTAGATGCGACAAAACGCCGAATATTGGGGCACCCAGTGAGGATCCAACTCACTATTCAGTCGTAACTGATCGAGCGAGACAAGCTTGTTAACCATTACACCACGTCGAAGTGATTTATTAAGCGTAGCTTAGATGCGACAAAACGCCGAATTGGGGGGCCCAGTGAGGATCCAACACACTATTCAGTCGTAACTGATCGAGCGATACAAGCTTGTTAACCATTACACCACGTCGAAGTGATTTATTATTAAGCGTAGCTTAGATGCGACAAAACGCCGAATATTGGGGCACCCAGTGAGGATCCAACTCACTATTCAGTCGTAACTGATCGAGCGATACAAGCTTGTTAACCATTACACCACGTCGAAGTGATTTATTATTAAGCGTAGCTTAGATGCGACAAAACGCCGAATATTGGGGCACCCAGTGAGGATCCAACTCACTATTCAGTCGTAACTGATCGAGCGAGACAAGTTTGTTAACCATTGCCACACGTCGAAGTTCCCAACTAGCTTCCTTTAAGATTATAATTCGTTCATTTCTAAAATTATATGACATGTCTGTAAGATGTCCTTCTTTTGCAGTTACATATAAAAGCTATTTTCCCCATTCTTTTTCATATTCCATCATCGCATTCATCCTTTTCCACGTTAATGGTTGTAATTCATGGAAACAATCTATTTCTCCGTATCTCAATTCTAGGCGAATTTAGGACATTTTATCTTCTATTGCGAAGCAAAACGAATTATTAAAAGTCGTCAGAAGGCCGTGTCTTGGATTATTTTTCATTCCAGTCCTCATCTACTAAATTTTTCATTGAGAAATTCTTTTGCCCAGAGATTAAAATGAGCCAATTTAAGAATTTTTGACGGCTTAATCCCTTTTCTACGCACATAAAAAAAGAAGCCACTTTCAGATAAGGATCGTCGAATATACTTGAGTCTAACGAAACATAAGGACTAATGAAATCCTTTTGTTGATATGTTTGGCGTAAGAAGCTTCTTCTGATACCACAGAAGCATATCACTTCAAACACGTGAACGCATTTACGTCTCGTCTAAAAGCTAATTCTATTTTCACAAAATTAATTTCTCAAAATTGATACTGTTACCAAATGTACGTAATGGATACTGACTCGGGTGGAAAACTAGAAGAACCATGTTGGCGTTCCAGTCAAGTTTGGCTGCATTAATTTTAGGGCAAATGCACTTGCGGAAGCTGTGAACCCATGAAATCCCATTACGGATTGAACAGTAAAACAAACCGAATTCCTCAGCCTTGGCTGACAACCACTTTAGGAGAAGTATAATTCTGAATACAGAATCTTAATGTATGGTGTTAATTCTAATCACTTTTCTGAATCTTCGTTTTAGTTTATTTTTCTTTCATCTTACAAAGAGAATTTAACTTAATTCCTAGCATTATTTTCTCTCCTTTTCTGTGTTATAAACATTTTGTTAATTATTGGCACAGTATATATATATATATATATATATATGTGTGTGTGTGTGTGTGTGTGTGTGTGTGTGTGTGTGTGTGTGTGTGTGTGTAAGGCTCAAACACTAATATTCGATGGTTATAATTTATTACGTTAGAATCGTAATCACGATCCAATTCGTCAGGTAGGTCTGATGAATTGGATCGTGATTACGATCCCAATGTAATAAATTATAACCATGGAATATTAGTGTTTGAAGCTTTTTATTATATTCTTACTCTGTCCTGGACATTGAGTTCTACCTGGATTCTATCCTCTTGGAAATGTATATTTATATATATATATATATATATATATATATATATATATATATATATATATATATATATATATATATATATGTGTGTGTGTGTGTGTGTGTGTGTGTGTATTGACCACTAATATTATCAATATAATATATATATATATATATATATATATATATATATATATATATATATATATATATTTCTATGAACGCATGCTAACGTCTGCTCATTAATTTATTGTTAATTCTCGAGTCCTCTATATATAATGGGAGTTTTATAGCATTCGTTACTGGATGATTGCGTCTACCCACTTTTTTAAAAAAAGTGGATAATGAAACTTATGCTTTAAATCTTTAGAGCTGTTTCACACCCAACTCCGACCCATTATGCCTCTCTCCTTTGTAAGCCGAATTTTTTTTGCGTGTTGCACGCCGGCGCCAACCTATTATACTAATTCAAATGGGTGTCTCTTAGTACATGAGCGAGCTTGTCTCGGTTCCTTTAGGTCTCTAACCACTCGGAGCATCATACATCTATTTTTTCCTGAGTTGACTGTCCTTTCAGTAAGGGCGCTGTGGGTAACGATTTATGGGTTTTAGCGTTATCCGCCTGATAGTTATACGAACCTTCGAGTAACTCGGAAGGAGACTAACCTATCAGCTGGTGTATAATATCGGGGCTATTGTACTGCCATTTTGTGGATGCTTTCTCGACAGTGCAATAATCTCTGGTGTGAATTCTTGATGCCATGATGAAGGGTACTGCTACGGCTGTATCTCTGGACAATTCTCTCCAAGTCATTTATACATGCAACATCTGTGGGTGTGTCTGTCTTCCACTACCCAATGCACACATGAAACCAATCGAAATAAAAGGAACAAAACTATCAAACCCAACCTAAAAAAAACAAAAAGCAAAGTAAACTCCTCGTGTACCATTTCCTACACCAATGTGAGGGCTCTAGGTTCCAACTTTCTAGAAGTGGAACACCATCTTAACCAGTCTCAACAATACCTCCTGTTATTTCCTGAAACCGGTATCAACGCTTCATGTGCACTAGCGGAGTTCACAGTACAGGGCTACTCACATCTTATAGCCAAACATGAAAACCTAAATCACCACGGTCACAGACATGGAACCTACATCAAGGACAAATTTCCTTGTAGCGAGGATAAAAAAAGAGAAACCCGATATCCAGTATATGTGTTTCTGCGTGACTTCAATATCCACCATAATGACTGACTACTCCACTCCAACAAAACCGATGTTGAAGGCAGATTTTACAGAGTTTTTCCTACGGCTATGAACTAACCCAGATCATCTTAGAATATACCCGGGTCCCGGATACAACGGAAAATCATGTGATCTTCCTTGACCTCCTCCTAACCACCGGCTCTGATAAATGCCTCTCAAAATGTTTACCTCGACTAGGCACGTCAGTGTCCAGATTGATGCCAAACCTAAGGCATCTGCTGATGTTCCATTCCATAAAATGATTTTTCGATGTGCGAAGTTAGACTGGGACAGGTTTCGATCCCACATGATGGCAGCTCACCTAAACTTCTTTAGGAATGCTGCCTCAAAAACTGCTGCTCTTTTCGCTGATTGGATCCATTCTGGAATGCAAATTTTTATACCAAAAAATTTCCAGCAACAATCAAACAGTCGACCCTAGTTCACGCCTGAACGCGTTGCAGCGATAACCAATTTTTTCAATATCTATAGCAAGGACTGGTGTAGTTCAGCCCTCACTGCATTCAGAACTGGTCGCAATTGCTGCAAAAAGTTCTAGAAAGCACAAGTGCAACTACGCACGAGCAGTCCAGACCAAGGTTGAAAAGAAACAAACCGGATCCCGTGAATTCTGGTAGATCACCGATCAAATAATGAGCAGGGAGAAAGCATCTGATCTCACATTATGAATGGCCCCGAGGTTATATCTTTCTCGACAGATAAACCGAACCTCTTCGCATATATCTTTGCTTTTAACTCTTCTTTAGATGACAAAGACCATCCTTGACCAGATTCCCACGTTTCACTGAGCATAATTTCTGTAATATTACCATCACAGAAGGAGAAATCTTATCAAAACCCTTGGTTCTAAGAAAGACACTGGTTCAGACAAAAGTGTTGCCCTTAAGAACATTAACCCGGAATTATCACTAATACTACCAACGTTATTCAACTGCTTCTTGAAGGAGAAATAATTCACAAGCCTGAAGATGTAGCTATGAAGAGGTCAGAGTATCATTCCTGTTGCCATGCAGGAATAAGGCACCAACAAGCAGTCCATCATTCGGTTGCGTGGAACACGAAAGCGAAACAAAACAGCTAACAGTGTTCTTGCTGCCTTTGCATACAACACATTTTCATAGACTGTGGTCTTTTGTGTAATTCTCGAGCCGGATTCAAAAGTTATACTCGTCAGAAGCATGCAAATAATTAGTAGATGGTCGTCGGAACTTCATGTCGAATTCGACGGGAGAGTCTATCATATATATATATATATATATATATATATATATATATATATATAGATAGATAGATAGATAGATAGATAGATATTGATATAGATATGAAACAGCTTTACACAACACAGAAATGAAACATAGCTTTAAACAGCACAGACGTCATACCTTAAGAAAATGTCAAGCGTATGTCCGGTTTTCAAGAACGCGGGCGTCCGACCTTTTCCCTCCCAGTACAGATCGATCAGTATCATAAGTTTTTTGAGGCCGTAATCAATAAGAAGGTCGTCGAACACCTAGAAAAGAACAACCTCTTCAGTAGTGATCAATATAAGTTTCGGTCGGCCCAATCTACTGCCTAACTACCATCACTCAAAGAATCAGTGAGGCTCCTGTCGACAAATACACCCCGAGGATCAAAGGCCTTCGACAATGTGTAGCAGAAAAGGTTTTTACAAACCTCTCCAGTTATGGAATCACTGGAGGCGTCTTCTTGATCATAAAATCCTCCCTAACAGGTAGTTTCCTGAAGGGAATTATCAATGGCCAGTCCTCCGGAGCCCTATAGATCAACACAGGTATCTCTCAGGGGCCAGTCCTCGGAGCAAACCTCTTTTTGTTCTTATAAATGATCTGCCGAAAATTTACTCAGATCATTTGTAAACATCTATGCTGATGATACGACTATATACGCGCGCACCTCTAAAAATCTCGATGGTCAAAGATTGGCGACTGATCTCTATGCCGATCTTGTACACAGTACCCATTGGGGTAAAAACTGGCTGGGTAAAAAAATGCAGTGTAACCCGGATATAAGAGACCCGGATATAAGAGAAACCCGGATATAAGAGAGATTGTCTCTGGTCCCAAATTAGAGCCCATACTTATCTAAACACAATAGACCCAACCTGGATATAAGAGAAACCCGGATATAAGATACTTCTTCTCCGGCCCCGACAACTCTCTTATCCGGGTTACACTGTGGGTAAAAAAAATGCTTCGAAGGTGAAGCTAGTTACATTCCATCATCACTGATCTGACGACCTCGAACTATTAATCATGATGGACGGAGGTCCTCTCAGGAAAGCTATTGAAAGGATATTGGGCCTCAAACTCACACCCGACCTCAAGTGGATCTCTTACATACAATCCATTGCTAAGGATGCAGGCAAAATAGCTCTCTGTGCCGCTCTAGTAAGTACCTGACTCCTCTTGCTATCCTCTACCTTTCCAAGAGCCAGATAAGGCCAAAAATGGAGTACTGTTGTCATATTTTGGCGGAAGATGTCCAGACCACACTCTCCAGCCTTGATAGAGTTCAAAAGCGTCTCCGATCCCTTGCGGTTGATGAATTATTTACACGCATCAAGTGGCAAGCATTTCGCTGCTCTACCTCTACATCCACGGAAAGGGTTCGGGCAAACTACATTCTCTGGTCCGCCCGAAGCAGACCTTCGCAGCATGAACACGCTATGCCGCTTACATAGTAGAAAACTACCCCCATTCCCTCCATATTTCATCGGTGAGAACTAAGCTTCATTTCTGCAGCTTTTTTCCACCAACCACTGCCCTTTGGAACCGACTCCCAATAGGATGATTGCCCAGTTAAATTTTTACTTGATCAAGGCTAAGGTTAACCGTTATCTTTCACTCTTATAAATCCAAATAGCCTAAAAATGTAACGGTCTACCTCGAGTGGCTTACGGGCCTTGTAAACGGTGAACCTCGCTGTAAAAAATGTATATCGCACAGGCTTTGCAGTTAATGAAAGGCTAATAGATTTTACAATATCTCTATAATCTTAGCTCTCATGGAAGGAAGAATTCACGTGGGAATCTATATTTCTGTGGCTGTTTTTACGAACATACGCACACACGCTCATAGATAGATAGATAGATAGATAGATAGATAGATAGATAGATAGATAGATAGATAGATAGATTTTCAAATCGAAAGTAAGAAAGAGAAAGTGTCAGTGTCAAAGTGACAAATAGATAGATAGATAGATAGATAGATAGATAGATAGATAGATAGATTGATTTTCAAATCAAAAGTAAGAGAATGTCAGCGTCTAAGTGACAGATAGATAGATAGATAGATAGATAGATAGATAGATAGATAGATAGATAGATTGATTGATTGATTGATTGATAATGTAGACATAAAATGAACAGGGCATGATTAGCAGTTTCACCCCTTCATTATCGATCAATGGAATCGATTTATTGATGCAATCGTTGAAAATAAATCGATAAAATAAACAGAAGGAGATGGTTTAATAAAAGTTTAAATTGTTTAACAAACAGCATAAAATGTATTTCGGCAGTAATTTTTCATTAAATCTAGTCGTCTTAATAACCATTGAAAAGAAATATTTTCCTCATTTTTTTTTCTTCTGTGGTGGTTCTTGTTTTCGTACATCGAAATGTAGGTCAGAAGAGGAATAAGAATTACAAGAACTGGCCCCCAAGTTTCCGATCAAATGAATACACCTCGTTATTAAGCCATTTTCATGATGCAAAAGGATGATAGATGGAGTACAGGGCCATAATTAAAGTTGTTTTTTTTTTAATTAAAATTTTAGATTTTGCCATGATGGTGTTTATAGGTTAAGAATACGTGACCCAAGTGGCCTATTCGTTTCCGGTCACGTGTCTTACCTTAATATATAAACACCGTCATGTCAAAATATAAAAGTTGAATATTCTTATTTAAAAAAAAAAAAAAAACTTAGAATTTCTTTGAAACGTAAGGAAGGCTTGTAGAATTTTACAGTGACAGGTTTTATTAAAGGAAAGCAACAGGCAACGAACCTGACGAAAATGAATAGCAGAACGGGAACGGAGAGGCTGGTAAACGCTTGGCAAACGGAAAACCGTTGCTAAGGGTTACAAGGTTATGAAGGTTGTAGAGAGCTACGATCCTTAAGAGAGACGGCACATAGAAATAAAAAAAAACGCAAGAGGAAGTTACAGTTTTCCCGCTAGAATCTCAATCCATTGCTAAAACTTATTCAGAATGTTTCTCCCTTGCTTAATGAAAATCATATATAGATTTAAAAAAGTTTGTTGTAATGGACACGTAAATGAATGCTTAGGACGTTTGTTTACCAACCATGAGACCCGGGTTCGAATCTCACAAAGTCAGGAAGGTGACTTCTCGGTGTTATCAGCCTGGGGAAGCGTAAGGCACCTTTGGATAATGCTTGAAAACTGAACCTTTGTATAAGTGTCTGGAAACCACGGATTGACCCAAGATTTGTGAGGGGAAAATGGGTAGATTGAACTATTTTAGAGTCGTTAATAATTGTGCTAGCACAAAATCAGAAAGCCATCGAGGGTTTGAGCATACTGGTCTTATTCATACTGTTGATCACGCCAAATAGTAATCTCCCAGAAACTCTAAGGTCTGCTAAGCATAATTTCGGTATAAATCACAGGAGGGTTCTGTGAGTGTTGAACAAGAACCAATGTACCTGAGCAGCTGTCTGCAACAGGGATTATCTAACCACCGAGTAGACAGGCTTATTCGGATAAGAACATCCAGCCATTATATTACTGTTTGTGTATGTACCGGGTGTAACAGCAAAATTGTCCAAATCGTTTAACAGCATGGGATAATTGTCCATCCCGCAAAATGTTTAATATCTAAAAAAAAAAAAAAAACACTAAACTAGTTGACTTTCTATTTTTCCAGTTTTTCAGATAAAATGTTTAGCCATCTTGACACCATTTGTCGTAAGAATCACTGAAAAACCCTTTGAGTTATTCAGCTAGAAAGAGAACAGGTTAAAATCGTTTTTTGTGTCAGCCCTAACATATCTTCCCAACTGAGCAATGGTGAGAGGAAAAAGATCATTCAGGCCTTCAGTAATGGTACTAACATTCATACTCTGGCTTCCATCTTCAAAGTCCATTCAAGAACCATCAAGAGAACGGTGAATCAGCTTTTAAAAGAGGGCGCAGTAGAAAGGAAAACAGGAACAAGAGGTCACAACAGGAATAGGGATCATCATTTCAACTTAAAACTAAACAGATTTTTATTATTCAAAGTAAACTGCAATAGTGTTATAAAACCCTCGAAGAATTCCACTAAGATATCTTTACCAATTTGTAAGATACAACAGTTCAGAGCTTAATCTAACAATTGGACAATTTTGCTGTTACATGATTTCGACAATTTTGCTGTTACACCCGGTATGAACTTATTTAAGTGTGTATGGGTTTAGAAACAATTTTAGGATAGTTTCCATTACAAATATAACACACACACACACACACACACACGGAAAATGGAGAACTGAGGTTTATAATAAGAACAATGAAATTTTAATTAATAAATAAGCCATAGCCATGGTGATTAATTAAATTGTTATTCTGTATTTAATTGAATATAAATAGTATATATATATATCTTTCACATGTGCGGATGAAGTAACGGATATCGGCCCGGAGAGTAAAACTGGCGAGTCGAGTTCAAATGTCGTGACGTCTGTTGAGTTCACTTTTGCACAAATAGGAAATCCGCTTGTTCTTCTTTCAGCTATGGACTCAATACCAGTCGAGAATCGATGGACTTTTTATACTTAGGTGAAATCCAGCCTAAGAAAACGAAAAAAAATTAAATTCCAAATCGTTTACATGTCAACGGAAAAAAATTCAATTATTTTTCTTAAGAAAACATGAATTCTTTACTTTTTTTTTCTCCTGTCACTTATTGGCAAAATAACAAATTATCCTGGGCTTTTTTTCTGTTTATCTTATGTTAATTGTTTTAATTTAGTTGTCTGTGTTGTTATGATGAAGTGGTCTGGGAATTACACGATGTTTTCATTAGTGACATGTAAGCCGACGAGAGAGGGTGGTGCATGTGTAGCCAATATAAGAATTTAGGGTTTTTTTTTTATATTGGAGATGCAAATTTCTAAAAAACATGAGAATTCATAAAAAAATATTGCTTTTTTTCAGGGTCCAAGTTATTGCGATTGATTGGGTTTTGTCTGTTTTAAACTTTTTAAATCTAAGATATTTATCGGAATTATTAAGTAATATGTACCGACGAATTATAATGTTCATGGCTTTTTCATTTTGTTTATAGTTAAGGTACATCCGGTTACGGTAAAATAATTTAATAGTATTTTCATTTTATCAGGATAATTTATTGTATTATTTTTCCTAAACTTCTTTAAGAATAATTTTCTTCGCTAGGCGACAACATTGTTTTGAAAATTATTATTGATAAGCTGGTTTTTGACAATAATGTCCGCCTATTTGCTTCAATTTTTTGCTATCCAATAATAATTATTTTTACTCGGTTAATCATGTTTTGTTCTATAACAACTACTTTATGTCTGCGAGGACATAGACGTTTATAATTAAGAAGAAAAGAGCCATTTCTTGTGTGTATCTTTTTATTACAGTGAAGTCGTAAAATTAGGACAATCGGCGTCTACTAAATAGTAAAGGAAATGGATTCTATTATTATTTTTCTTTCTGGGTTAAATTCATTATATATATATATATATATATATATATATATATATATATATATATATATATATGATGTATAAAATGTCAATTGGAAAAAAATCTTTGATTTTGCCGACGCGTTTCGTCTTTTCCGACTTTTTCAATGGCAAAAATGAAATCGAAATGTTTCTGTTGTTATAGTTACATTAAAAATCCAAATTTAAAAAGATAGACGCTTCTGCCTAAGCCTTTTTTCGGGTTAATGTAAATTTCGATTTCATTTAGCCTTGAAAAGTCAGAAGACGAAACGCGTCGGCAAAATGTAAGATTTTTTCCAATTGTCATTTTATACCAATCTGTCTTGTCCACATTGGAATTGATCTTTTTGGTAATTTAACTAACAATATATATATATATATATATATATATATATATATATATATATATATATATATATATATATATATATATATATTATTATCATCATTATTATTATTATTAATTAAAAAATAACTTAAAATCACCACCTGATTTTTTGTAGGGCTTGAAGATTGAGAGCTGCTTTTTTAGAGCTCTCATAAAACAAAAATTATTACCTATGTGATTGTAAGTGTTTCATATTCTTTGATTAACAATTAATTTGGTCTGACTTTTGATATAGAGCTCTCCCTGTATCTATATCCCCCTGGAAATTCCTTACGGATTACCATATTGTATTATTACTATATATAACATAGATTTGAACAAAACTGACGAGATTTTTCCTAATTTAGTATCCTTTCGGACAACGCTTATTCAAAGGTAATCCTTGGCAAAATGCAAAATAATGATGACACAGCAATAATAACGAATGAGGAGGGAAAGTTGGAACGCGTTTAAAATAAATTTTAATTGCAAATAATTAACGAATAAAATAGTTAACAAGTTCCACAAGAGTATAAAATGGAAAAAGACACTCACAGTCCCTCGATCAATCGTAAGGAGCGCATGAAATGCATTTGGCACGATTAAAAGGATCGTAGTTTTCCTTCTCCTAGGTAGGAAAATGACGTCAATTTTAATCAAATAAAATACATACATTCGTTTGTCTTTGCTGTGAAATTTAAAATAATTTATTGGCCCATCTGTAAATTCCACGATACATACATATATATATATATATATATATATATATATATATATATATATATATATATATATATATATAGAGAGTATTTATATTAAATTAGTCCTTAACAAAAATAATTGTCATAAAAAAATTAAAAGTTTACATTCGTTTATTATTATTTATTATTATTTTTCAAAGTCGTTATTATTATTACGGGAATATCGTATGTTGCTCATATTTTTGTTTTTGGGGATATATGAAAACTGAGGGTGTATAAGTGAAAAATTAAAAACGTATCTCCTGGCATGTTTGTCCCACAAAAAAATGACGGATTCTGTATGTGAGTTCCTATAATAAAATATAAAGAATCAACAACAACAACAACAACAAAAACAAACAAAAAAACAAAAAAATATGCAAACAAACGATAATGTATTATTAACAAGACAAAACGTTACACTGTTGCGGGCGACAATGATATTGTATGTATGTGATAATACAATGAAATGAATGAAAACATTTAAACACTAGCGAATAAGTCCGAGAGAAAATGAAGTGAGATGAAGTGGCGTGCATATGTGAGTGTGGACGTGTGCATTTGTGTGTGCATTTCCCAATGGGAAAAGGCGTTTTCACGATAGACCGACATCCTTGCGTGTCTTAGGAAAATAGGAAATGCTAAGAGTATTGGAAAGGGAAGAGAAAAATGCTGGTGGGAGCTTTTCTCTGCGTTTGGCCAACATTTGACCGTTCTTGGACGAAATAAGAGAAAGAGACTGATAGAAAATATTACAGTGTATTTATAGGTTTATAAAGCGTCTTCTAGTGGTGTTTTATAAAGCGTCTTCTAGTGGTGTTTTATAAAGCGTCATCTAGTGGTGTTTTATAAAGCGTCATCTAGTGGTGTTTTATAAAGCGTCATCTAGTGGTGTTTTTTTGAAAGATAAGTGGAGTAACCCCACTATATATATGACTATGATTGGGTGATAGGAGGTTTTGAGGAGCGTGGCACCATCTCATTCATAATTGCTGTTGTTCTACGTTCCAACCTGACCCGAGGTGACAGCACCTGTTAGGTTCCCAGCTACGGTCAAATAGTGAATCCCCAAACAAAACAGTATAGAATTATAAAAATACATTTTATAATAAAAATACCAGAAATACATTTTTATATTACCAACATATTATTTTTATATTACCAACAATAAATTGCATCTGTAACTGAAGACATAGAATTGCATTCAAAATATATTTAGCTGAAGCATATGTTAATCCTGAAAGCGTAAAACTATGTACAAAATATCTATAGCTTATGGCATAAAATTGCGTTCAAAATATTTGATTTCGGCATAAAAATATCCCATACTGGTTGATACGTCGCTAAACAAAGTCAACCAATCAATAAATCAACAAACATACTCAGTAATTAACTCTAAAACTTTATTCTTGAAACCCGCGACTCAGTTTCTTCGATTACTTTGACCTTCCTTCATATTTTATTTTTCATTGTTGCTGGATTTCTGATTACAAAACATCTTCAAAATTTTACTATTTAAAGAATAAATTCATTTCATTAGTTTCATTAGTATTTTCTTTTTACTTTGGACCACCCAACTCTTTTAATAACATGACTTATTTTCGATTTCAATTTCCTCTTTACGTCGACTAGATGCTTCACTATGTCGGCGAGCGTGGATGTCTGCTTTTATTCGGCCTTCTGACCTTCCTTTGCTACCTTTTGTGCGAGGATTTGTAGTTTCTTTTCTGTGTCTGCTACCAACCTTTTTATGTCTGCTTTTATTCGGCCTTCTTCATGTCCCTTCAGAACGTAGGCGATCATGGTCCTCCACATCTTCCTGTCCCTTGTATCTCTTAATAAGTTTTATCTTTTTGCTATTTCTTCCAAACCCTGCTCTGCCATCTATTTACTCAAACTCATCAAATATGTTACGGGCTGATTTCCTCTGTTCCTCTTTCCCTCTATCTGCCCTGTGAGTCTCAGATTTTCCAAGCTCTCCTTCCTCATTAATTTCAACTACCTCTTCCTTAAGTATGTTTCTTTTTCGTGGCCAATTCTCTCCAAAACCTCGTTGTTGCTCACATCTTCGGTCTATTGCATCCTCGGCATCTTTCTGTAGAACCACATTTCTGTTGCTTCAAGTCTCTTATTCGTCTTTAACGAGATTGTCCAGCATTCATTGCCATACAGGGGAACAGATATTACGTAACCGTTCAGTGCTTTTTTTCTTTGTTTCTAACAAAGTTTTTCTGTCTCTTAATACGCTGCTTAACTTTTGGAATGCATCTTTGGCAATTCCAATACGTCTTCGGATCTCAGTGTCGCACTTTCCGTCCTCTGTTAAAACATCTCCCACATATTTAAATTTCTGTACCTGCTTCCTTTTAGTATCGTCGACCTGTAATTTGCATTGTGGACTCACCCTTTTGCTGATATCCATGCATTCTGTCTTCTTGCAGTTTATGCTTAGTCCTTTCTTCTCACCTTCCTTCGCTACCTTTTGTGCGAGGATTTCTAGTTTTTTTTTTTTCCGTGTCTGTTACCAACCTTGTGTCATCATCTCCATATCTTATATTGTTAAGCTTCTGGGAGCCAATAATGAATCCTGGTGGAATTTCTAATTCTCTCGGTATTGCCTCGCTGTATAGGCTGAATAAATCAAGTGAAAATACACACCCTTGTTTTACTCACATTCTATTTTTGTATATCTGCTGAACACATTTTCTGTCCGCATACAGGCGGTTTGCTGTCAGTAGAGATCTTGAATCTTTCAATAAGCCTCCTTGTGGATCTGACAGATTTCATCACCTCAGCCATATCGACCACCTTTGACACACTGTGACAGGTCAATTTTGGAACCGTGGTATATCACTCAATCTGAAAGTTGGGGTTTGTTATGATAAATAATGGCACAAAATATGTTACGAAATCGTTAAAGTTTTTCTTTTTTTTTTGATGAAACGAGTTTAAAGATTAAGCTTAGGTTCAAATTGTAGCTTTGGAATTTCATTCTGTTGATCAGTGAAAGCCTTATAGAACAACCTTATAGAATTTATAATATATTGAAGCTTTACAAAATTTATATGGACAAGATACATGGCACTAGCAAATTATGACTAAATAATTCTGCCATTAAATAAGGGAACTTATACTGAATAATTTTGCTATATTATGATATAATACTTTATCCGGTGCAGTAGATTTAGTATGATTTTCACTAAGCAATCCAAATTTAGAAAATTTTGTTTTTTAATTTGTGTCCAGCAATATTATAGTGTTGTATTCATTTTTATCTATAATTGTTTTTATTAATTATTATTTAACAAATGTTATTCATTCAGTAGGTCATCTTTTACAATATTTTACAGTTTTTACTCATCGAATACCGTAAAAAAAAACATATTTTGCTTGTGGTGATTCATAATTACAATTTTTGTTTCAATATGTTTTCCATTCAGTGTATCTAATACAAAAGATATAAACTTTGGATTTATTCTTTAAATAGTAAAATTTTGAAGATATTTTGTAATCAAAAAACCAGCAAAAATTAAAATTTCTGTAGATTTTTTCAGACGATATTGAAAACAAATTATTCTAAAGTTGGTAAAAGTTATGAATCTAATTTGTGGTGTCAGTAATTATCATATCTAACCCCAGCTTTCACATTGATAGTAATGTTGATTTTCTAAATAAAAATGAAAAATCTACGTGCCATATTGACTGACCGATTCATCATTCTCCTGGTAATCGACATTTTTCTCCTGTCCTATAAGAATAATACCTCTTCTTCTACTGTTATATTATTTGCTAGGTGGTTCATTTTTAAAGTTTAATTATTAATTATGAGCACTAATCATGTATTTATGTCATGCCTTTCTTTCGGATCTGAAGAAGAATTTAGTTTACTAATAATTAATGGATCAGGAGGTATCATTGCAAACCAAATCTGGACGTATAGAGTGAGGAGACACTGGAAGTCGCTTGTCCAGACCATTGACAATATTACATCCTGTCACTTTTGTCTTTGGGTGGTAAGCTTTTGACGCCAGGATTCTTCGAAGTTTGCTGAGGTTTGGTGGACAATGCCACGCTATGGCGCTCTACCTTGGTCTGCTTTTGCACCAGTGAGGGTTGTTTTTGATTGAATTTTTGTACCTTTTTTTTTTTTTTGGTTAGCTTTAATGACTTCTGTCACATAGCAGCTCTTCGTACAATAGGCGCCTGGAAATACGATGTTGCTGCATGCGGATGACGGGTTCTCGTCCATTGGACTTGTGCTTTGCTGAACCAAGCAACACCGCTTATTCAGGAGAGAACTTTCATGCAACGCTGTCACGATTCTAAACAGCAAACAAAACTAGTTTCCTGAATCGCCAACCAAAAGACGTTTTCAAAATGTTGCTTAAAAGAATATTAAAATTGTGTTTAGTTTATCTTCTGCTACTAAGCATACCAATCATAATGAAATAATTTGCCAATTTTATGAAAGGATCCGCCGATAATTTTAAACAATCCGCTATTATTAATGAAAGACACTGTATATAAAAACATCAAAAATGAGTTTTTTTTGCTCCTAAATGCATTCCATAGGGAAAAAGAAGACGATACTTTAAGGACTGCATTTCTTTGAATTTATGAAATGTCATCTTTTGATGTGAAATTCTTAAAGAAGAACGTTCTTTAACAGAAACTACAATTCGACGCCAAATGATTTTATTCGACTAAAAAATGAAGCGTATATTTTGTTCGTGATAATGACAAAATATCTTGACGTAACCGTTCGTTTCCTTTTACAAAAACTGGAAAATTAGCATTTTTTTTAAAGTATTAATTTTCGCTCGTATTCAGTAATATACACATATGCACACACAGCCCAAGCACACACGCACACACTCATACACACACACACATATATATATATATTTGTGATTAATACAAGTATAGAAGTATATGAGATAACGATATATACGTTTATATATATATATATATATATATATATATATATATATATATATATATATATATATATATATATATATCAAGAAGATTTTTGGAGAAAATATATATGACAAAGGGAAAAGATTTAGTCTGACACGTTTATTCCCTTTTATCGGACAAGGTTTGTTTACATTGATATATATATATATATAGAAGTATAAGATTCGTGTTTACGGAATAAAATTCTGATAACCAAAAAAAACGCTTCTTAAGATAGTGCTCAATACAGAGTAGAAAAATATTATTTATTAAAAATTATAACATATACATGTTATAACATCATGATTTGTGATGTTATAGCATGTTTATGTTATATTTTTAACAAATATATATATATATATATATATATATATATATATATATATATATATATATATATATATAAAGCCCAATGTAAAACTTCTTTTTTTGTATTTATTCATATTGCATTTTTACTACTATATATTTTATTTGTATCTGAAATTTTATACCACATACACACACACACACACACACACACACACACACACACACCCATTATGTGTTCCTTATGAGACCTAGACTTGAAAATGGTAAGATTGTAGTGATGGAGGAGCCGTCCTCTTGGGAGTCTGTTCCACGATGCAAAAGTACTGTTAAGAAGCAACGTGTCTTGAAATTCCTCCTTAACAATGGTATATGAAAGAAATGAGAAAGAAATGACTTAATGTACGTGGCATGGCGGATTCTAGCTGTGTAAGTGTGGACGGATGAAAGCAAGGTACATAGTTCGCCCGAACATGTGTCATGAGATAGATTAGCGGGCTACTAACAACGTTTCGTCCGTCAGATCCTGGTTTTACGGTAGAAAACAATTCATCGCCAACACTGCTGGGTAAAAGTTTTTACGTCTGTCGAGAGTGGAAACTGAGGACTGGGCAGAGATATGTCCGCAATACTCGAGTTTTGGTCTGATCTGGCTCTCATAAAAATGCACATCGTCGAAGGAGTCAAGCAATTTCTAACATATATTCCATCTTATTGTTTTTGAGGGCAAATATTTGTGTTAATACAAACTTTTATTGCGCGAGCAAACAGATCGAAATCAGAAATTATTTACTTTTTGACCCGACACTTGCATTTAGTGTCATCTCTGGCTTCAATTTTTCAAAGCCCCCAACACTGCATCACTGAGTGAATAAAAGAAAGGCCGCTTTCTTTTACTGTATTTATTTCCTCAATGACAGTAGTTGTAGCATTATTTCTTAGAGGAAACAAAAGGAGAAAAAACGCATGCCAACCAGATAAACAACGTGTTGTCTTGTCTCACTAACTAATCTGGGTGCGTTAGGACGTCTTGACACTTTTCATTCTTGCAGTTATACCGACTGCATTCACCGCCTTTTTGGTCTTCTATCAAAACTCAAACAAAAACAATACACTACTATAAGAATTCCACGTCCATTCAGTTGGGGTCGTCAGAGTTCTGTCCGGTACGTTGCCATTTTGGTGCCAGACTACACATTCTGTAACAACAAGAACTATCTTATGATTTCCACACAACGTAGGATGTAATGCCTTCTAATATTTTGACATCGAATAAAGGTTATCAGCAATTAATACGGTAGAATTAAGAAGCGTAATTAGTATATTCTACCGTTTCAACTTTCCATCATGTTTTTTTTTTTTTTTTTTTTTTAAGCATTTCACCCCAAGCAAGACGGGAAGCCACTAGGACGCAAGGGGTTACAGAAAATTTGGAGCAAGATCAGATAGGAGTGATAGAAGAAAGGATGAGGAGGAGGGTAGTGGATAGATCAAGGCAACTGGAGATGTCAATTGACATTACACTTGAATAGCTGGAGA
>CAHIKZ030000610.1:270000-295000 GCA_903632075.3 Acanthosepion pharaonis
CTGTCAGACAACTTCTGCGATATATCATTCCTTACATCTGACCGCCTAACTTCCCTCGCTGCAATACGCTTGACAATTATGTCGAGTGAAAGTACAACAAATCTCCTTGGAACACCAAAGATGAACTGAAGGAAAGGATTAGGCAGTATTCATTAACTTAAACAAGAAGACCGCCCTGAAGATAATGCAGGAGATTATGAAGTCCTCTGGAGGCCGTGGTTGAAGCCAATGGCGGTTTTAATGAATTAATTGACTCTTAACGAAATTTTCCAGTAGTAAGCTCAGTTGAGCACTGTCTGCGAGAAAAAAGAGAATCATGACGCAAATTACTCCACCAGAAATTTGGAAATAGCAAGCTGTACTGCTTGGCATTTGCACCGGAAGCTCCAATACGAACATCGCAGAGTGTTAGGGTCTCAATCTGAGAACAGTGCAGAGGATTGGGAAAAAAAGTTGGATGTGTCCACTGGTGATTACAAAAATGTTTGGAGTGATCACTTGTGATGGCGACGTTGTGCCGACATTCAACTTACCACAGGGTGCCAACCTCAACACGGAGGCCTACATTGAGTCTCTCAAGGAGGTAGTGCTGCCTTGGTTCTAGAGGGTGGCTTCTGGAAGACTGTCTGGTAACAGGACTCTGCACCATCTCACACGAGCACAAGAAACCATTCATGGCTGCGACCACATCATCCCTTACATCCGGCCAACTAACACCCCAGATTATAACCGCCTTGATTATTATGTGTGGAGCGCGGTTGAATGAGAAACCAACAAAATCCTTGTAACACCAAAGATGACCTGAAGGCAAGAATTATCGTAGCATTCACCAACTTAAACAAGTAGACAGTCCAGAAGAGATGCAGGTGATACCGAAATCCCGTGGAGGCCGTGGTTGAAGCCAATGGCGATTTTATTGAATTTATTTACTCTTTAGTATTTCGAGATATTTTTGCGTAATTTTGGTAAATATATCTCTTAAAATGAGATGTCAGTGTTATTTTCATTTTCGCATAATTCAGACGACAATTTATCCATCGCACCCGGTATATTGCATCTGAGTACACCCTCACAATTTGCTATTGTTTCTTTATCTTAGTTATATTTACCAATCGCTGTCACTCTCTTTCCATATCCCCGTCTCACTATATATTTATGCATCTGTATGTCTGTGTGCGAATTTTTGCATGTGCAAGCCTCTCTCTCTCTCTCTCTCCCTGTCTCTCTATCTCTGCCTTCTGCGTGTTTGTCTGCGTGTTTGACTCTCTCTCTCTCTCTCTCTATATATATATATATATATATATATATGTGTGTGTGTGTGTGTGTGTGTGTGTGTGTCTGTGTGTGTGTTTGTGTGTTTGTTATATATCCATACATATGAACAATAATGTGTATGTCTCAATCCTCATAAATACGTTGGACACTATTGTAAGTAGGGGTATTATGCTGTATAAGTAGTCCACCACTAGCAGTGGTTTACCTACTTCACGCCGCTGGCGAGTATTTTATTTTGTTGATGTTATAAAGATTACCATTTCATTTCCAACCTCCGTTTTGGTTATTTCTCATTCAGTAACCTTTTCTATGTTACAACAGATAGATAGATAGATAGATAGATAGATAGATAGATAGATAGATAGATAGATATTGGATTCATATCATTCTCAAGGTTATTTGCGCGTAAGTGAATATAACGAACCAAACGGGAATTGGTACTCCGCTGTCTGATTAATATTTCCCGGCCATTATCCATTGCACCACGCGCACACCCCAACTTACAGTATCTGATATTGTCAGGCGGTCACCCATCTAGGTACTGACCAGGCTCGACGTTGTTTAACTATGGTAATGTTACGGATGTTTCAACGAGACTTGCCGTAAGGATATCTATCTAGTAACGAAAGAAAACCAAATGTATTTTTGTTATATACTGTACCTATGAACACTAATGTGTATGTCCCATTCCTCATAAATACGTTGGACTATTGCAAGTGAGGTTTATATGCGGTCTAAGTAGTCCATCACTAGCAGTGGTTTACCTACTTCACGCCGCTGGCGAGTATTGTATTTTGTTGATGTTATAAAGATTACAATTTCATTTCCAACCTCCATTTTGGTTATTCTTCATTCAGTAACCCTTTCTAGGTTACAACCATTTCGGACGTTTTCATCGATTGTTGCCTTTAATTTGTCCAACTAGGAACGTTACTTATTCTAATTTGAACGTTTGATTTCAATGAAAGATTTCGTAATGCACGTTCCAATTCAACGAGGTATGCATCATCAATTTTTTCGGATAACCTCTCGCTGTTCTAGGGGTATTTCCATATAAAGTGTTCAGACAGACTACATTACGCCAAACCACACTCATTCTCGTCTTTTTGGGTGAGATTTGTGTTCCAATCAAGCAGCTTCTTAGCCCGAACCGACGCGATACGGAACAACTCCCAAAAGGATGCTCCCTGATCACCACTGGTTTGACCTTTCAATTTTAGAGTTAATAATTATATTTCCCACACATTTGCACAAACTATATCTGTTAATCTGTAACCTCTGCGTCGAGTGTAAACCCGACTTTGTATAGGAAAAGAAAGAAAGATAAAACCAAGTTTTGGAATGAATAAGGCGGCTTATTTCATTTTCCCATGCCTTTTTCGCGACACATCGTTGTAGACAACCCTTGCTCAAAAAATGCGTTAGTTTGCTGCGTTTATGCGTTAAATTTTTCCCCTCTGAATCTTGCGAACCATTTACGTATAGAACATTCAGCTATGGTACCATCTCAATAAACAGCACACTTACATTCTATCTTTTTACAATTGATAGTTATTCCATGCTTTTCGTTTTCCTTTTCTCTCTTGTCCAGAAGATCCTGTAGGTTTCCTTTCGCGTTTCCTATCATCAGAACGCCGTTTACGTATCTTACCTTAAGACTGTCCAATGATAATAAATCCTGTCTAAAGCAATGTTTGTTTAAATTTAATAACAATTTTCTAAAATGTATTTCGCACCCTGATATTGGTTGGCGAAATTTCTTTATCGATTCTCTTTAAAAACTGGTGTCAGTGCCTCTAGTAAATCAAGGCTTAGTATATATATATATATTTATTAAAGACATTTTTTATGTTTAACGTTGTTTTATAGATACAAGTATTTAAGCAAATATTCTGTTTATGTTAAACAGTGTTATTTATAAATTTATATAATTATAAAAATTTTTTTAGAAAATAAATTGTCGGACAGGATTCCATTTTTTAATATATGAACCGTCATTTGTTTACATTTGATACCTCTAGAGGCCAAAAAGAACCTTTTCGGTCGACAAGGAAGATTTAAGTTTATAAACTTAAATCTTCCTTGAATCTCGAAAATTCATTTTCTGGCGTATCAAAGTAAACAAATGACGTCAGCATTAAATGACAAGGTTCGACAATTTATTTATTAAAGACATTTTTCGTTTAACGTTGTTAAATAAACGAATATATTTATAAAAAATGTCTTTAATAAATACATTCGGACCGGTAAATTTTATTTAATATTGTTTATCATAAACAGAGCATTTGCTTAAATACTTGTATCTATAAATAACAACGTTAAACATAAAAAATGTCTTTTAATAAATAAATTGTCGGACCTTGTTATTTATATATATATATATATATATATATATATATATATATATATATATATATATATATATATATATATATATCGGTACATATACAAGGGTTCTGAGTGTTCGAATATGTGTCCATAATGTATGCACGGTGGAGTAATGGATAGTGACTCGGATTGAGGAATCTGAGAGCCGAGGTCGAATCCATTAGATTCACTTACGTGCTAATACCCTTAGGAAAGGTATGATTCCTCTTCTTCAACACCCAGCTATGGGTAAATAGCAGGACAGACTGATTTCTATAGACTTGAATGGCAAATAGTCTATCGTAGAAAGAAATGGCAACCTACTGCAGGAAAAAATCTGCCTTGTCAGTCATGTATCGAAAGATACATTATCACCTAAGCATGTATCACGCATGGTACATAACTGAACTGAATGTAAATTCAGGACATAAATTCGCCATTGAGAATGTGATTGCTTAAATATATTAGAATGTGAACAAAAAAGGGAGATTCGTGCAAGCAGTTGATTTCCCAGTCGGCAACCAAGAATCGACGTAACCTTATCTGTTTCACATCTTTAAATCCTTAGCTTGCCTGCTTTCTTTCCTGACTGTCTTTCTTCCTTATTGCTTTGCTTCTAGGAACCAATAGTCAGCAAGCTAATCTCACATGTCCAAACTAATGGCGTGAATTAAGTCCACACTGGATGCTCCTATTTGTAGTGTTGTAAAGAAAAAGAAACAAATTTAAAATTTAAAAGAAAGAAAGACAGAAATAAACGAAGTAAGATGGCATAAACAACAAAAAAGAAAAACTAAAGGAAAATAAAACAAATAAAGAAAAAGAAAAAAGAATCCATTTTAAAAAGAGAGAAAAAATTAAAAATCTAGAGAGAATAAAAGAGAAAGTAAAAACAAAGAAAGATAGCATAAAGAATAATTAGAAAGACAGAAAGAAAATCGAAAGAAAATTAAAAAAGAAAGAAGATATAATCCATTATAAATAGAAATTTTAAAATTTAAGACGAAAGAAACAAGGAAAGAAAGAAATAGAGGAAGAAAGTAAGAAATAAAATAAAAACTATTACCATTCTTCATGAAGTAATAGTTTGCAATTTAATCTTGCAATTGTAGAGATGTTAGCGCTTACTAAGTGAACATTTCTTCATGACTATTTACTTATATTTACTTATATTTACTTATATAAATGTTAATCTTACTGGTGAAGTCACTTTCATTCACATTGGGTTCTCGCAGTTTTAATCTTCTGCCAGACTAAGTTAAGCTTTATTGGTATTTTTCTGTATCGCAGAAATGAATAAATAAATTAGCAGTTTTTTTTTTATATCTGTAGTAAGTTCGATTCTTTTGTTTCACTTATTTTCTTTGTTTCTTTCTTTCTTATTTTATTTATTTCACATTGCTGTTTACTTTCTTGTCGTCTTTTCCCTCTTATTTCTTTTCTTCTTTATCTTTTTATTTCTATTTCTTTTTATATTGTTTCTCTTTATTTATTTATTTATTATTTTTTTTTCTTTTTTGTCTACACACTTATCATTGTTTGTGCCATCTTTCTTCATTTCTTTTATTTTCTTTCTTTCTTTTTAGATTTTGAAATATTTCTTTCTTTGTAAAATTGCCTTTTTCTTCTTTTTTCTTTATTTGTTTTATTTTCCTTTAGTTTTTTTTTCTTCTTATCATTGATTACTTTTTCTTTTTCTATATTTCTTTTAAATTTTAATTTTTTTTCTTTCTTTTTTCTCAATTTTATCTTTTGATTTTCATCCTTACCTTCTTTCTTATTATTGTTCATACCTTCTTTCTTTCTTTCTTTCTTTCTTTCTTTCTTTTTTTCTTTCTTTCTTTCTTTCTTTCTTTCTTTTTTTCTTTCTTTCTTTCTTCTTAAATTTAAAAAAAATTCTATTTCTTTCTATAATGGATTATATCTTCTTTCTTTTTCTTTATTCGTTTTATTTTCCTTAGTTTTTCTTTCTATCTTTCTTATTATTCTTCATGCCACCTTTGATTTATTTTTGTTTTTTTTTCTTTTGAATTTCGATTTTTTTCTTTCCGTTAATAATGGTTTCTTCTTTTTTTCTTTATTTTTTCTTTCTGCTTTCGTATCATTGTTTAAGCCAACTTTCTTCGTCCTTCATTCCTTTTTTTTTCTTTCAATATTTCTTCCTTCGTTCCTTCCTTTCGTTCTTTTACACCTGTTTCAACTCTCTGTCTCTCTCTCTCTTTCTTACTATTTCCATTATTCTTTCTTTCCTAACCTTTCAGGTGTTTCTGTTCGGACATATTTTTTTTCTTTTCGTGCCAACATTCTTCTACAAGTAGCAATAGAGCAACATAACAAAAAGTTCGTACTGTCGAGGGCAGTTTCAAAAATAAAATCCTCCTTAAGCGACAAACTGGTGTTCAGCAGCTCCTTTTACAGCTAATGAAACCATGAAAGCACCTCCACCTGAGCCATAACTTGTTTTAACGCAAATTTAAGATGTTTTTAATCAGGTCAGACTAATCAGAAATTTTCGAAAACAAAGAGGAGAGCATCAAAATATCGGCTTAGAGAACGCAGAAAATGACGTATTCCGTTCAAGTTTATAAAACCTATTAAGCAACACCATTCTTATTCAATTCTGTAAGAGTAACCATTCAAGAATATTGTGTTGATACGTATGATTATTTTAAATTTAAATGGCATGGAGAAAATTTTGAAAAAGTCAGACACTTTTTGTTCAAATATGTCTTTCAATTTGTGTGGGACAGATGAAAAAGAGGCAAGAACGGACCAGAGTAGATATTAAGAAATAAATGAATCTAACAAGCACAAACAATATATATATATATATATATATATATATATATATATATATATATATATATATATATATATATATATATATATATATATATATAAATCCATGTAAGATGAGAACGAATAGTGTACAAATCCAACATTCGTAAAAGAGGTGTCAATACAAATTAGATCAATAATTTATCGCCTGATGAGATGCATTGCTGCGCCATACTACTGCAGTTGTGTTGCGATTTTGAAATGTTTTCGGTGTAATATATATATATATATATATATATATATATATATATATATATATATATATATATGGTAGTAGTAAATTTTAGATAGGCAGGAGACCAATTAAATTATTTTCTTCTTATTTTCATAAACAGTTAAAAACATACACACACACTCACTCGCACAAACACACACACATATATATATATATATATATATGTGTGTGTGTGTGTGTGTGTGTGTGTGTTTGTTTGTTTGTTTGTTTGTGTGTGTGTGTGTGTGTGTGTGTTTGTTTGGGTGTGGGTGTGTGTATGTGTTTGTAAAAAGAGAGATAGAAAGATTGAGAGTGGGGGTTAGATTAAATATAGCCGTATATTGCTTCCAGGTACCAAATCCTCTCATTTCAAACTTGACAGAATACAAAACTTTTACTCGGCCCTGTAGGCGATTAACTATTTTTTGCCGTGAAGTCGCTTCCTCAAAGACACAATATCGGAAACCTCTCACACTTTGCATAGAAATTGTTTTGAGCTGCATTCCTTCATTCCATCATTTCAAAATTTTACAGCTAGTAACTCCCATACCATGTGCACAGGATCCAATCATTTTCATTACCTTCGAGTTATGTTGGTAAGAAGCAAGTTCCATTCGGGAATCTTCTTTCCAGAAGAGCTGATCCTTTGTGGAACAGACTCCCAAGGTATTGCTCTCCCGGTCGTTACAATTTTAACTTCTTCAAATCCATCTTCAACCTCATCTATCCTTATCATTTAAAATACTTAACTCCTCTTAGTCCAGGAAACCTCTTTCAGTAACTCTCTACCTTGAGTGGCTCTTGTGCCTGTTATTGTGCTCGAAATAACGTAGACGTATGTCTAGCGAGAACAATAGGGATAGAATGAGAGTGCAAAGCAAGAAATTTGAATGCACAAATATGAGATGGAATATTGTGCGGAACCCGTTCGTCATCAGGAATATATATTATATGGTCGAATTGCTCTTCCATAAGTAGTGGACTGTTTTAGGGTACGTTGTTGAGACGTTTAGGGTACGTAGTGGGCATTTCTATTGACGTTATAGGAACGCAACTTTATACCATGATAGGTAGATTTCGGAATTACCCTTGTTAGTTAACGAAACATACGGCCAGCGTTAAAAATAAATTTGAAAGTTCAGAATATACTCGTGAAAGTTGTTTGCTCTCCTGTCGCCTACATCCTTAAAATTAAATGCAACATCAACCCCCACCTCTCTTTTATTGTCCTTTTTCTTCTCTCCAAAATTTTCTCATTCTTTTTCACTCCCCGTAAACTTCTTTCGTCTTAATGTCATTATCAACTTGTTTAATGTGAAATGATTTTAAAGAATGTACATAAAAGGTTTATTATTTTATGTTAGTACTTGCAAAATTATGTATCCCTGAAATTTCAACTGTCTTTTTCTGATTGTAAATATACGCGTTAGTTTTGTTTCGCTTTTCCTTAAAATGTCTGCGTTACTAACAGGTTTAGTCCGTAGTATTCTCAGCATATCAAACAAGAGACAAGTATGACTATGCCAGAATTACTGATGGCTGCCGTTGATAGATCGTTGTGGAGGAGTGTGACGAAAGCAGATAGCATAGACACGCATACACGCATCTATTAAGGTTAATTTCCGCCTAGCAACAGAATAGGTAGTCTTAGGACATTTTGGGAAGGCAGATCAAAAGGTCGACTGACCCAATTACCCGTAGCGACAAATGTCTAGACAGAAGCTAGACAGGGGACTGATGTAAGCTGGAATTCGCGCCAAAACTTAAGACACGTGATAGTCAGAGATTCACTCGAGAATCAGTTGCTATCTTGACTTTGAAGAAGCAAGACCTGAAGTCGAAGCGCTGATAGTTTATGAACGGAAAGATAAGACTCATTTGATAGTGATGGAACCCATCCAGTTCAACCCAGGCAACTCCGGACAAGAAATATAAGAAGTATTCCTGTTCGAAATTGAAGACGCAGAGAAATTTATACGTTGAGGATTCAGCCTGCGTGTAAAGAGAAAGGAAAACCAGAGATGAAATGTGTATACCTCTGTTACAAGTTGAATTGTGTAAAGAAAAGAAAAAGGAGAACCAGAAAGGAAGAAAGTATATACCTCTGTTACAAGTTGAATTGTGTAAAGAAAGAAAAATGAAAACCAGAGAGGAAAGTGTATACCTCTGTTATAAACTGAATTGTGTAAAGAAGAAGGAAAGAAAGAAGAAAACCAAAGAGAGGAAGAAAGTGGATATCCCTGTTGCAGTGAGTCGGGTTTGGAAACCGAACTGTCTACAGAAGAAAAAGGAAGGAAAGAAAAGGGCAAAACAAAGAGAGGAAGAAAGTGTATACCTCTGTTACAGCCGGACAGTGTGTGAAATTGTGTTTGTGTCGGGAAAAGAGAAGAAAGGACAAAGATAAAAAAAAGAGAACTGAATATAAAAAGTAAGTATTCATATTTTGGACCCGTAATAGAAAGATATACATACATCCATGAATATTATGTTCTTGCAAACACCTTTCCACATGTCAAAACAATAATTGTAACTCCTATCCCATCTCTTTTGTGTATGTGTTGGCTTCTGCATTCATAGTAATTCATACTTATATTTTTGTATGTTCGGGTTCAGTTGAATCCATTTGGAGTTAGGCGAATTTTGATATCCCAACGTAAGTTTTGAGATCTGGTCGTCGGATGTTTTAACTCATACTTATATTTTCCTTTTATTTTAATATTTGTATATTTGTACATATTAAAATTCTCGCTAAGCCTTATAGTTCATCCTTGTATTGTGGATCAGTATTCGTGTTGAAAACGAAGCGGACCTGGGAAAGATTACTGTTCGATTATCCTAATCGAACAGTGTTCTTAAAAATATATTTTTTGTTTACCAATTGTCCATTGTCACGATCTGAGAAAGATAGCTTGTATCTCTCCACAGGTGTGAGAATGTATATATCTCCTAGTCGGCGTATGATCGCCTTATAAACCCATTCGTCGACTAGGGCATATGACAAAGAGATTCAATATGGCTTCTGCTTTTGGTTCCCCGCTACGATTACAAAAGTCAAGTGGATGATGATGATGATGATGATGATGATGATTTTCTGCATCCTTCTATAGAACCACCTTTCTGAGCCAGAAGAGTTTAAAACTCAAAGAACATACTGCAGACATGAGTGACACAGGAAATCTTGTGTAAAATATCTGGAAGAACAGGTTTTGAAAAGAATAGCATACCTTACAGAAATGCTACAAAGGATAGGAAAGTGTGAAGAGTCATGATCACCTACATCCTGAAGAGACACAGGAAGAAAGCTTTCTTAAATATTGCCGTCCCTTTTAAGACAATATGATTACACTAGTCGCTGATCACAAAATTATAATTGATACGTGCATACGTATGCTTATTTTTAATCAGTATCATCCCATGCAAGGCACTAAAGCCACTAAGACACAAAGGGTTTACATGTGGGTTTAAATATTTGCATGTTTTGGCATCTGTTTATGTATGTGCTTGTGTTTAATTACGTTTAGGTGTGTGTGAGTGCATGTATGCATTTTCATGTTTGTATGTGCGTTTTATTATGTCTATGTGTGTATGTATGCATGTAGGTTTAAATATTTGTATGTATGGGCATCTGTGAATGCGTGTGCATGTGTGTACGTACGTTTAGGTGTGTGTGTATGAATGTATTTATTTTCATGTATATATGTGCGTTTTATGTAAGTCTATGTGTGTATGTATGCATGTGAGTTTAAATATTTGTCTGCATGTGCATATGGGTGCATGGGTGTATTTGTGTTTATGTTTGCGTATTTGTGCAAGTGTATATTGCGTATGTATATGTGTTTGCATGTGTCTGCATGTATGTATGTGTACATGTGTGGATTTAAGCATGTGTAAGCATGTATGTAAGTATAATTGCTTGTTTGCGTGTGCGTTTTCGTTTACAAATAGATTATACATAGTTAAAGCAGTAGGATACGAAACTGAGAACCGTTTGAAATTTGAATCATCATCAGTTGCACAATTTTACTCACGTTCCCATCGCTAATTAATGAAGAAGAACCTGCAGTTTTCAGCTCTTTACTCTGCTGTGAAATTCAATCTTCGAACTTACTTCACAAGTAGGACATTCTACACTGCCAACAGCGCATGGAAGGAATTCATCCTGATCATTTATACGTATTCAATTGTAACCAGTCAAGAGCACAGAAGCTTTCTACCAGGTTAAGTCAAAAGATTTTCCAGAATTTCTCTGATGGGTTTTGGCAACTTGTATCTTTCTGTTATATCATTAATTTGTTGCTTGGTTGGTTGTTTTTATTTAGTGGCAGATCAACATCAATAGCATATTGAATGCTGAAATCTAAATATTTTGTAAGTAATTTTATACCTTCAACTACAGAGATTTCGTACATAATTTTATACTTACATGGTAATCGTATATTTTTTTTAATATATATATTTTGTAGATGATCTATAACAGGTTTTATATGATTTAGTATAGATCTATTTCTTTAATGCACGCCGTTATGTTGACGGTTTCAGTATTTTCAAATAGTTTTCTCGTATTTTCCTTTTAATATTTGTTTTATAGGAGTTAAATGAGTACATTCAGTTAAAATGTGCTTCGTTGTGAGTTCATTAATTTGTTTCCAATTGTTGCTGAATAGATATTTTTTTTATTTTCATATATAATGTATGTTTATTTTTTTTTATTATTTTACACGTTTTTTTTTCGTCAGAGTCCATCTTACACAGCTACAAATCTACCATTCGTCCGTGAATTTAATACTGTTGCCATATCTGGTGTGTTAACCCTGTTGTTCATCACGAGGTTCTTGACAAAATCCAGAGAAGTATCTGCAATATAACTGATCCTGACCTGGCATCTCGATTTCAGTCACTTTCTCAGAGACGTGATGTGGCTTTCTTCTGACTTTTCTACAAACATTTTCATGGCAACTGCTCTTACGAGTTCCCCACCCTGGTGCCCCGATTACATGAACTTAAGCGTTCTACTAGATTGGTATCTTGGTTACACCCTCTTACCGTTGAAATAGTTAAATGAAACTGCCACTTCTACTCCAACAGCTTATTTTCTCGCAGTTCTCAACTGTGGAATACTTTCCTTTTTACTTTCTTCTCCGATAACTACATTCTTCAAAAAATTAAATGTCGCGCCAACCACCATATTCTGCTGATTTGAAACCCATTCATCTTTCATCCTTTCCTCAATCACCTTTATATCCAGTTTTTCCTCTCGTTTTCACTCCCTGTAACCCCCTGCATGCTAGTGACAGTCCTGTCGTGCTTGGGGTGAAATTCTTATAAAAAAAAAGTTTTGATAATGAGCGACGAACAAATTCAATTAGAGCCATTTTTATGCTATCGGTAGAAAAAAAAAAAAAAAGTCAATGCAAGGGTAATGACAAAAGAAATTCATGATTTGTAATGAACTGTGACACAAAACTGGTCCAGACGTTTCTAGAAAAGTGACAACATTCTCGTAGATGAAACAATGTCAGGGAAACCGTCTGTTGTGAAAAAGGATACCTTGATTGAAATGATTGAACGACAGCCAAGCAGAAGCACTCGTACAGGACCTGATCCTTCACAAAACAATATCAGTCGACCCGACCTTCAACTCGACTATGTGCACAGTCACTGTCGAGAAGTTCCTCATGAACTGAACAATGACCTATATAAACAGCGTCTGATCATTTGCAAAGAACAGATGGCAATCTTCAAGATGCCCGTTTTTGATGTCGAATTGTAAATGAGAATGAAAAATGAATCTATTTTCGTAATTCTCAGTGGCTTCGTTCCGGGCGAGGTTTCAGAACGAGTTGTCATAAAAGGGCAGTTTGAACAGAAGGTAATGTGTGTTTAACGGAATTTCGAGAGGATGTTGCACGTTGAGCTTGTCTCAGAATGCCATGCTGTGAACGCCGACCTTAATGCTCAAAACCCGCATCGAATAAATGTTGATTTGAAAACCCGCTACGAGACATTGGTCAAAAGAAAACGCGTACTACTATAGCATGACAATGCCTCAGCACAGACACTGCCAATGTGACGAAGCCTAAACCTGAGGAACTTGAGAGACTTTAAGTGTTACCTTAACCTTCCTACAGTCCAGACCATTTACCATCATATTACCACCTCTTCAGAGCAATGGCTTATTTCCTGCACAAATGGAGGTTCAATAAAACTTACGGAGAGTATTTTGCCTCTAAAACAGCCAAATGGTACAAGCGTGTACTGAGCTTCTGATGCAGAATAATAAAATATTATAGGAACATTTTTTTACCGAATAAACACTTTTCGTATGTAATTTGTTTAAACTTTTAATTAAAACTTGAAATATAATATTCAACATAGTATTATTTAAGATAGTTCTTGAAATATAAACCGCTAAAATTTTATCATTGCTAATACAGATAATCCTCGTGTTACGAGGCAGTCCCTTAATGATCCCATAGTTTTTAGTCACCTCCAATTATTTCCTGGAGTGAGAAAAATTCATTACATCAGAACAGAAAGAGGAGTGTAAAAAAATGTTTTCTCTTATCCTGGCTTATTTAACTTTATTTAAGACAAAGTTATAAACGACACTGGGTTGATGACAGAGGGGAATTTTTGGCCGAGCCTACGGGCACGGATACCCCACATTAAATTTGGCCACCTCTGACCGCGTGGGGCGGTTGGTAGATATCCTGCAGTTGGAGATTCGTCTCCAGCTGTGCTAGTCAAACTCTCTGCCTGGAGGCAGAGAGGATCCCCAGACGAGGCTATGTCGAAGGGCAGAATCTCGTCTCAGGAAACAGCGAATCAAACCCGTTTTATACGGGGAATTTTTTGGCCGAGCCTACGGGTCGGAAACCCCACATTAAATCCGGCCTTGTGCCACATCTGACCGCGTGGGGCGGTTGGTAGATATCATACAGTTGGAGATGCATCACCAGCTGTACTGAAAAAAAAAACTCCAGGCTTTTGGCTAGAGAGGATCTCCAGATGAGGCTATGTCGAATGGCAGAGTGACGTCTCGGGAAACAGCTACCTGGCCCCGTTTTATACGGGGTATCCTAGAAAATTTTGGCCGAGCCTACGGGCTCGGATAATTCGCATTAAATTCAGCCTTGTGCCACATCTGACCGCGTGGGGCGATTGGTAGATATACTGAAGTTGGAGATTCATTGTGGAATTCACTTGACTCACTTCTAGCAGTTGACTACTTCTACGCGCCGTTGACGAATCTTATATGTCTTGTTCTTGTCCTAAGTATTATCGTTCATTAACAACCTTCGTGCGATTATTCTATTCTGTAACATTCCCTAGGTTACAACAGATACTGAAATAAAAATTTACACATTTTTCTAAGTTCCCGTAGTTCATTACCGTATTAAATACGCTTACTATAATAAAAACAATCACCAATCAAGATTTTGAAAAAAAATGGTATATATATATATTTATATATATATATATATATATATGTATATTTTGTGATTAAAGAAACCACTACCAGTTAACAGTTTAAAAAACTGCATCCATGAATAAATATTGTTGTTTACATGTATTTCTTAATACATATACAACAATCTTGTAAAAAAATGTGTATGTAATAAAAACGTATGCATAAATTTTGTTCATGTCATGCTTCTCTCAAACAGCTGAACTTTATCGCAAGTTGGGCCACCCCTGAAATAGTCAATACTACTACTACTACTCTGACTAAGACTACTACTACTACTACTAATAATAATAATAATAAATTACTGACTACTCTACCTTGCTGGCTAGTGGTAATCTTAGAACTGGCGGTAACACCCTCTCTAAAATTCTGGAAGCTGTGCATTAATAAGTTAAAGAGTTTCAGCATTTTGGATTAGTAAGAGTTAATTAAACTAATGAAGGTACGAAAAATACTATATATATATATATATATATATATATATTGTCCTTTTACATATATATATATATATATATATATATATATATATATATATATATATATATATATATATTGTCCTTTTTACAGATATACTCTGTCCGAAATGGTTACACACACACGCAGACAAACAAACACAGACACAGACACACATATGTGTGTGCGAGGGATAAATTGTCGTCTAAATTACGCAAAGGTTAAACTAACACTGACATCTCATTTAAACAGATATATTTACCAACATTACACAAAAATATCTTGATATACTAAAGAGTATATTTATTTAATAAAATCGACTTCGGCTTCAACCACATCCTCCAGACGACTTCAGAATCTTCTGCATCGGCCTCCTTGTTTAATTGGTGAGGGCGCTGCTATAATCCTTACCTTCAGTTCGTTTTTGGTGTTACAAGGAAGTTTGTTGGTCTCTCATTAACTGGCCCTATACATAATAATCCAAGGGGTTGCAGTCTGAAAAGTTAGGCAGCCAGATGTATAGCGTGATGTGGCCGAAGAAATTATTTGACAGCCATGGCTAGGTTCTCTTGATTGTGCGGCATGGTGCTGAATCCCATTGCCAACCATAGGGTCTTCCAGCATCCACCCTCTTGACCCAGGCCATCACTAACTCCAAAAAGTATTGTAGTCCTCTGTCTTGAGTCTGAGACTATCACCAACATATTCGGGAGTTTTTTGGGTTTTTTTAACAGAACGATCAGAGTGAATTTTCCGAGCTGCCGTACCTTAGTAATCAGCATTAGACTCATCTAACTCTTTTCAAATTTTCTTCACTGCCTTCAGATTGACAACCAAATACACTGAAATGTTTTTATTGGAACTTCCGGCGCTAATGGCAAGCAGTGCAGCATGCCGGTTGTAAATTGCCTCATAGTCTTCTTTTTCTCGCAGTCGGTGCCCAACTGACTCTACTATAATGTGCAGTCGACAAAAATCAAAAACACGATGCGCATGCGCGAAATTAAAATTATAGTATGGCGACAATTTAACCATCGCAATTTAACTTGTATGTATGCTTCTCTCACTCTTTCTCTCTCTCTCTCTCTCTCTCTCTCTCTCTCTCTCTCTACATATATATATATATATATATACGTGTGTGTTTGTGTGTGTGTAGAGATAGAAAAAGTGGTAATGGAGATAGATACAAGCTATAGACAGAAAAAGAAAGACGGAAGAGCATTATAAGGTCTTGTGTCCGTGTAAGTAGAGTGTCGTAAATAATCGTATAAAAAAACGAATTTTTGATAGAGATAGTTTAAAGTAGAGACTGATAATGACAAGTAAGGAAAGAAGGGATAAAGAAAGGGCTGGAAGGAAGGAAGGAAGGAAGGAAGGAAGGAGTAGGGCGAGGAAGAAAAAGATGGAATCAAGAAAGCTAGTAGGGAAGATGGTTCAAAAGAAAGTAAAATTGAAAAGTCGAAAAAGAACCGATGCCGACCAAATATGAGTAAAACTGGCAAATTCTTGCAAATATTTATTTGTGGATCTTCGGGTAAAGGATATATTTCCAAGAAAATGAAATGTCAGAAAGCATTTTCGAAATGTCAGGCTTTTTGGCTTGTAGCAGCGTCAGACCTTATCAAAAAATTAGTGTCTTAGAATTTCCGAAACAACCATTCCCACACAAGCTCACCCACGTCTGGTTATATATATATATATATATATATATATATATATATATATATATATATGTGTGTGTGTGTGTGTGTGTGTGTGTGTGTTTATTGTGCAAATGTATTCTGTGTATGGTAAAGTAAAAGCCCTGCAATAGACGATGAATATATTTGCACAAATGTGTGTCGCCTGTAGAACACGCACACATATTCAAACAAGTTTTGTCAATGGTAACAGACAATTTATATCTACTATATTACCTTTTTTCTTATTGACGTCTTAGTTTCCAAATCTTGCTGTTGAACATGTAAAGGAATTGTTAGTTCTTGTTAAGTTTCCGACCTTTCGACTGACTTCCGTCATGATCAAGGAAGAAATATTAGGAGATAAATGCGAAGTCCGAGCAGTGTTTCGTATGGTCTAGTCAAGGAACTAGAACGTTTGCTTTCTAAGCATACGCACCAGGTTCGTATACCACCATGGTTGATTTGTTAAGGGAGTAACTTCTTGACGTTAGCAGACTGGGGATGTGACCTCGGGGTACAGTACCGTCGGATACCATACTATGGTTTGAACCTTGTGAATGAAATTAATTAAACGAAACATACCAGCTGCCGTAGATATTTGTGATAACACGAATCACAAGTCATCGTGCTCAAGGCTTTGTTCAAACTGTTGATCACATCAGATTATGAGCTCTCTCGCAGAAACTGTAACGAAGGTCAGGTAAGCAATGTTGCAGTATAAACAATATATAGGTTATGTGCCCGTTAACCAAACACAAACGTGCCTCAGCAGGTGTTTGCTCCAGTGATTGGCTAGCCGCCCTAGGAGATATGTGTGTTCGCAAACGAACGTTATTCACAAACAGCTGATTTATATCAATACAAGTTTTATGTTTCTGTATCATAAGTTACCTTATTGCACGTTGATAAAGATTATGACAAATGTGTCCTCGGGAGAGGTTTGTGTTTGTAAATCCTACATAGGAGCTTTTGTTAATTTTCAAAAATACAATCTCCAAGAGGGCAAGTGAATTTTTAAAAAATATTGGTCTCATGCAGATGATTTTAGTTTAATGTGGGCTTATTGACGACTGCTGAGTTTAGCGGATTATATTGATGATGTTGGCGTGTTCAGCAAATATAAGTGGGGAGCCTCAAAAGTACATGTTTTAGGAAAAGATATTTACACAGAGCTTTAAAAAGCAAAAGGTAAAGAATAGCAAGGCAAAAGTCAGAATGACTTAAATGAAGGTTTTTTTTTATTATATTCAAAGTGAAAATGGTGAGAAAGTATCGAAATGTGTTATATACCTTCTCTCTGACACTGAAAAAAAAGGCTATCACGTTATTTGGAAATTGCCTTTACCTATATATATATATATATATATATATATATATATATATATATATATACGAGGGTACCTGGCAATGTGTCATTCAAAGGGCATTTCAGAGCTCAATTGCGAAAACATACAAAGAAGGAAATTGTTTTTATCTGTTGGAATATGAAAATCGTCGTCCAGTACGAGGTTGGAAGGACCACCACTGCGCACATTTTATTGCCAATGCAGGGAGACATTATTCAAAATAAACACGAGAAAAATAATCTTAGGGATAAAAAGATATCTATCTCTCTATTAATATGCATATATTCATCTTAAAATGTTCACTTGTTTGTCGATAAACTACATTTTCTAATTAAATGTAAATGTTTCGCAAATATATTTTGATTAAAGTAACAGTATTTCATATTTTTTAGCCCTTTTGTATCTGGTCTTAAGATTTTGACCAGGGATATGTGTTTATATATATATATATATATATATATATATATATATATATATATGTCTGTGTGTGTACATTGAAGTCAACACTCAGAAGCGACACACTGTTTCAACTATCAGGCCAGAAACTGATGACAAATTATAGAAATATTTTTTATACCTTCTCTCTAATTTTGAAAAAGAAAGGCTATTACGTTATTTAGAAATTGCCTTTTCTTTCTGATTTACACCCTCAAATATATATATATATATATATATATATATATATATATATATATATATATATATATTATATATATATATACAAAATTATAACATGTGCATGTTATAACATCACTACAAAAATTTCAATATATATATTTTAGCAGCATATTTTATTCAAAAATGTTTCAATGAATAATATAGACATATTGTGTCTACTTTTTTTATACTGATCCTTTCCAGTTTTCAAATCAGTTTTTTGAAAGTGTCGTAGTTTCCCAAGATCATCTGCAGGGGTAAATTAGAAGGACACATGGTACAGTGGCTAAATGCGTTGGTTAGATCCAGTGACAGGACCCAAGGTGTGTGAGTCCAATACCCGGTTAAGGCAGTGGAGAACTTGGAGAGGGGAATTAACAGGAGGCACATGGAACTAGAACAGTCTACCCCAGCGAGCGAAATGAAGGTTTCAGTTCGACATTCCAACCACCAGGAAGAAAGCCGGAGCGTACAACGGCCGAAACTTTGCGATAAATATGGCGACAAAGATGAGGACAATAGTCCGAATAATTGAAATAGTGTACATAATAACTCATCTCAGAAATATAGACAGATACTGAAAGGCCGAAATATGTAAATAGTGTACATAATACCTCATCTCAGAAATATAGACAGATACTGAAAGGGTGAAACGTTGTAATAAATATGGCGACAAATATGAGGACAATAGTCCGAATAATATAGTGTACATAATACGTCATCTCAGAAATATAGACAGATACTGAAAGGCCGAAACGTTGTAATAAATATGGCGACAAAGATGAGGACAATAGTCCGAATAATTGAAATAGTGAACATAATACGTCATCTCAGAAATATAGACAGATATTGAAAGGCCGAAACGTTGTAATAAATATGGCGACAAAGATGAGGACAATAGTCCGAATAATGTAAATAGTGTACATAATACGTCATCTCAGAAATATAGACAGATATTGAAAGGCCGAAACGTTGTAATAAATATGGCGACAAAGATGAGGACAATAGTCCGAATAATGTAAATAGTGTACATAATACGTCATCTCAGAAATATAGACAGATATTGAAAGGCCGAAACGTTGTAATAAATATGGCGACAAAGATGAGGACAATAGTCCGAATAATGTAAATAGTGTACATAATACGTCATCTCAGAAATATAGACAGGTACAAAGAGAAACATATTGTAACTGCGATAAAATCTGCATTCCGTTGTGATGAAGATTTAGAAAAAAAACGCGCGCGAACACACTCTATTATAATTATTGAAGAATTTTAATTTTTCCGTTGTAGTTATGAGATTTTTGCGAAACAAGCATTTCAGTATAAGAGATCCGACATGAAATGGGTTAAAAATGTAAAATGGCATTAAATGTTATATGCACTTTACTATGTTGTTGCTATATTCGTAACAAATTTTGTTGCGTGTTGGTTGGTTCATTTTGATAGAAAGACTCACGAGAATTTGATGTTTTTGCTTATTATTTTCATGGTGTAGTATATTGGTGTTGTCAACAAGTATTTTTCTGTATTGTGAAGATGAACAGGAATATTTTTAGACGCTGTGCAATAGAACATATATATATATATATATATATATATATATATATATATATATATATATATATAAATAAGATAGTGTTGTGTCCTATTTAGGGGCCAGAAAAAAAGACACGGAAGACGAAGGTAGATTGAACAAATGTATTGAAATAACAGATATATACAAAACAAGAGTGTTAGTAATAAGCAGATAGAGGTGTACGTCCGAACGGTAGGTTAACATTGCGTCTCCGCTATATTTAACAGCACCCCCACAAGGGTTGTATGTGGCACAAGGCCGAGTTTACCGTGGGTTCTTCGAGCCCGTAGGCTCTGTCAAAAATATTCCCTTAGAACCTGTATAAACGGGTTCAGGGTCTGTCTACCTCCCCGGACGAAACTGTGCCCTTCGGCGTAGCTTCGTTCTGGTTCCTCTCTGCCAAAGCTTCCCAAACGACCCTTGCAGTTAGTATTCATGAGAGGAGAAAGAATTCATTCTAATGTAGGAGGGTTTGCCACAGCAAATAGAAAGACATGTTCTTAGTTATTTCGAAGTAAATTTCGAAGATAATGTTTAGATATGTATAGATATATCTATTCAACCATATGTCGGCCATTTTGTTCCAATGCATTTCAGTCTTTGAGGAAGCGTTATTATTCCGTCCTTCAGAAGTTGGCATCTTCTTGGGCGATGAATAGTTTTAAGTAAATTTACAAATCTTTACAGATCTTTCCATTAAGGTATTTTTGACAAGCCGAAGGTGCAAGGTCAGGTATGTACTGAATGCGTTGCAGTCGCGACTAATTTTTGCTTGCTCTACAAAGAAACGTGAGGTCTGGCGTTGTCCCGATGGAAGACGCAATAAAACCATTTTATCATCACTTGTCCTCCTTCTTTTAAAATTTTAGTTCGTTCAAGTGGCGCTTGAGCACAATTTCAGATGGCAATACCGTCCATATATAGTTAATTTTTATTTTAACCGGATGTCCCTCAAATACTGCTACCATTCACGTGTCATCATCATCAAAGACTGAAGATCTGTTGGAACTTTCTCAGTCTTCTCGATCAAAATGGCCACTTCGTTAAATAGCGAACAACTTACGAACAATACTCTCAGCTATGACACCATCTCCATAAACGGCAGACGTCATTTTTACTGTTTGTTTTAATTTTTCATTTCCTAGATAAAAATAAATCAAATACGAAAATGCATCTCATTTAACTCTATTTTAACATAAAAATTTTAAACCTCAATATGCACACACGAATCGTATAGATAGACATTTAAATACTGATGGCAGGAGCATCATGTTTTTGAACTTCAGGTGTCATCAGATAACATAATATAAAATTACATCAAACTGACAAATATTAAGAGAACTAATTCTAAAACAAGCGCATAAAGCTTTGCTTCAGCTTTTGAGATGTTACTGTATTCAGAGTTCTTACAGCCTGTCCCTATAGTATCGATATCGTGTGTGAAAATTCGATACTTAGTGGGTAGTTGGAAACTGGAAGGCGGAACTGCCAGCAGGAATTGGGCTGACAGTTAATTTGGGCACCGGAAATTTGGTCATGTGAAATTAATCGTATGCGCAAGACCGCAGGGTTCATTTGAGTTCCGGTAGTAGTATTAGCAGTACACGGCATAGCTTGACACCGGATCAAAAATAGAGAAATATTCCTGAAGGGATGCATATGAGATTTTACAGTCTAAAGTTAATGGCTTTAGCTTTGTGTGGATATGGAAATATTTCCTCCTCTTTTTCTCGTATTCATTAAACTATTCTTTTCTAATTTTAAACTCACTCACTTCTGCTATCTTCTTCAGTCCTATTCTCCTGTTTCCTCTCTTATCTTACGTCTCCTTTAGATAATATATTCCTACAATATATATATATATATATATATATATATATATATATATATATATATATTCGGCACTCTAGTAGACGGGAATGCTTATATCTCGTATATAAGATGCTAAAAATTCCTTTTCTCCGCTGATGAGCTAAGGATAAGCGTCTCTGCTTGATGTCAAATAGGTCGGGTTTCGATCCCGGCTTGAAGCAATCGCATGTCCAGCCACATTGATGAGCTGTGATACAGCGAAACAGTCTGTCTGTGGATGATTATATGCGCCCCCTCTTATAGGTTGAGCACTTTGGGAGAAAGGGAATTAGTCGACTGCTGATTATTAACGCTAAAAGGTCTTCCCTATGAATTGAGCACTCTGGTAGCCAGTAATGCTTATATCTCGTATATAAGGTGTTATAAATTCCCTTTCTTACTTAAGGTCTCTGACTGATGTTAAATCGGTCGGGTTTCGATCCCGGCTTGATACAGCGAAAAACGCTGGTTGTGAGTTCAGTACCTGGCCACAGCAGATTAACTTAGAGAGTTCTGTTACTAAAGGGAAATAACTGAAACTGAGATATCCAGAAAAGGCATGTCATTTGAAACTAGTAAATTCGACCAGAGTAGAACCAATAATGGGTTTGGTTTGAAATTCACCTGAAGAAGTTCGAAGCGTACAACGGCCGAAACGTTTTAAATATGTCAATAAAAATTAGGACAACAGTCCGAATAATGAAAATAGTGCAAAGAACAACAATGTTTTTTTTTTTTTTCAAAATGTTTGGTAGTCAGGCATATTCATTGACGTGATGTGATACAATTTATTGCCTAATAAACGAAAGAGATGGTGGTATTTTTTTTTTATTTATGTACATATATATGCAAATTAGTATTTATAATATTTTGGATTATGATTGATTTAAGCGTTATAACATGTGATTATGGATTTATTCGTTTCTTTTTATTTCTCTTCTTTTTTATGTATTTTTGTCTTCATGTGTCATGAGCACTCTTATACGAACATTTTTGAAAAAAACAATATTTTTGCAGTTGTATATAAATACCCATCACAAAATAAAATCCTTATATTTGCCTTCATAATGTCCATCAGAGGACGAAACACGTCGATTAAGATAAGTTTTCCTTTTGACTTTATATATATATATATATATATATATATATATATATATAGTATTTTTTAAGGTGTGGTATATCTATGGGATAAAAGTTCTCAATATCCGAGTGCTTATTTAAATATAAACAGTATGGGCAAAGAGTACGACACCGAATATCCGCTATGTGTTCCATGCTTGAACGCGATATTCAGGCCTGAAGATTGTGAAACAAACTGTCGCTATTCAGTGTTGAACTCTCAGACTACACGGCTTATGCATAAACCTTCCAAGAAGAAGACTTAGCAACTAAGTTAGTATTTTCATCACCAATAAGATCTGTGCATTTTAAACACAGTAATGACCAATAGACGAAACTGCATATAAATTCAATGAGTATGGGGTACAAACCACATTCCTTCTATGCATTGGCAAAACAATATATCATTAATCGTTATATATATATATATATAATTACACGCCGGTTGTAATAGCAATTCTCCAAATTGTCCATCTTACAAAATGTTGAGTATCTAAAAAAAACACTAAATTTGATTAACTGAGTTTATTTTTTCCAGGTTTTCAGATAAGACGTCACTGAAAAACCCTTTGACTTATTCAGCTTGAAATAGAAGAGTTTAACATCGTTTTGTGTCACGCTCTCTATGTCTTCTCAACTGAGCAATGGCGAGAGGAAAAAGATCATTCAGGCTTTTAGTAATGGTACCGACGTTCACACCCTGGCTTCTATCTTCAAAGTCCATTCAAGAACCATCAAGAGAATGGTGAATCAGTTTTAAAAAGAGGGAACAGTAGAGAGGAAAACCGGATCAGGAGGTTAGAACAGCAAGAGGGATCATCATTTCAAATTAGAGCTCAGTACATTCTTATTGTTCAAAGTAGAACCCAATAATGTCTTAAAAATTTCGGAGAATTCCAGTAAGGTATCTTTAATACTTTCTATGATACAACGGTTCAAAGTTTAATCTAACAATAAGAATAACAATCGGACAATTTTGCTATTACACGATTTGAACTATTTTGCTGTAACTCTCTCTCTCTCTCTCTCTCTCTCTCTATATATATATATATATATATATATATATATATATATATATACAAGCTTTTGTATATATATATATGTATTTACATATATATATATATATAAAAATATATATGTGTGTGTGTGTGGGTGTGCATACTACATGGAAAAAGTTTGGTGCGACAATGAATATTTTTAAAAACAATTTAAAATGAGATTTTTGTTCTTTTTTAAACTAAGTGATAAAATTCCAGTAACTACAGTTACACTTAACTGTAAAAAAATTACTCTACAACAACATTATATTTTGTTTTCGCCAATAAAAACGCTACATGCCTTAATTACTTCTTTAAAAATTCTTGGGATACATTCTAAAAGATTTTTAAGAAAAGTGGTTGAAGAACTTTCCAAATATTTTGCAAACACTGAAAAAGATCACGCTCACTCTTTAAGTATTCTCTTCGAACTCCCCTGTCTATTTCATTCCATACTAATTCAATGGGATCTAAGCCAGGAGGTTGAGATGTGTAATTCATAATTTAAAAAAAAATTTTTCCTTTTTTTTACAAGAGATAATTATGACATAATTTGAGATTGAATCGATGTCTTATTGAAAGGGGATTCTCCTTCAAGTTATGCGTAATTCAGATGGTATCGTACGTCTTTGAAAAATCGAATGATATTGTTTTTTTCATGATTCACTTGACTTGAATCACATAAGCAGCCTATTTAGTAATCTCAAAAATTCTATTGAGGGGTTAATGGTGAAAACAAAATATAATATTCCTCATGCAAAATATTCAATATTCAGCAAAATGGAAAAGTGGAAGCAGGACATAAATTGAAAAATAAAATCAATTACACTGTACTTACTTAAAAAAAACATAAAAAAATATCTTATTTCAAGATGTGTTTTTTCTTAAGAAATGCAAGGTATATATATATATATATATATATATATATATATATATATAAATAAATGAGGTAGAAAATATTCATTCAGATAATTTTTGTTAAATAAATTCGACAAGGTCTCCCTGTTTACCTTTTATATAGTTTTTCGCCTAACGTGTTTTACATATTAAAATATTTGTAAGTTATATGTTTGTTTCTCAAAATCAGTTGGTACATTCCTATTAGTTGGTACAG
>CAHIKZ030000610.1:300000-322500 GCA_903632075.3 Acanthosepion pharaonis
CAAAAAGTTCAAAGTATCAAAGAAAAAGGTAACAAACTTTATGTCTAGTTGTTCAATACATAGGACTGCATCTATCTCCCGACCCGTTCTGTGGATTGTGACACGTCGTTTCCGCTAGGCAAGTTTTAACGCTTCAAGTTGTTTGCTCTCTAAGAAATTGGTGTTTCGGTGTGTCTTTGGACGAAAGTCGAAAAACTTATTTCGGTGGTCTGGTTCTAAGTCGCTCTTCAAAATAATTGTTCTTGGGTTGAAGAGGAGTCCGGAATTTTTGCGTGAATCTTGGTCAGCTATCTGCGAGGCGGTTTCAACTGGAGACTGACTCTGGGAACTCAACTCTGGAAACTCGAGCCCGAACTGGACTGAACTCAACAGGAAACTGCCAGAGCCCGAACTGATTTCTGCCTGTTGGGGCCTCGCTTTTATTGACGCCGACCAAAACCGGTTTAGGTCTGTTGGCGTCGGGGGGTTCCTCGATAATTCTAAATACATATACACCTCTTTTATTTCTGGTTAGGGATTTTCCACTCTTTTCCATTTTTTGGGAACCTTTCCTCACTCCCACTTTCTCACCATACCTCTGAGGGGCGTGAACTGTCCTCCCCACTTCTTTGTAGCAGCTCCTCATACTTATACTCTGGATGGGGCGTCGACAGCCTTCTTCGTGCGTCACGTGATCACCACTCGGCCAATGAGGTCTTGGTCGGGTATCTTTCCTCCTCCTTCGTGCGTCACGTGACCACCACTTGACCAATGATGTCTTAATCGGGCGTGAACAATCCGTGGCTTTGTTTCGGGAAAAAAAAATATCTTGATTAACTAAAAAAAAAATAATCTCTTCTCTTTCCCTTTTCTTCCTTTCAACCGCCGTTATCACCCTTCTAGTCGCAACGGACAATATGACAACACTTGTTTTACACGTGGTGTTTGTCAGGTATTTTATCGCTAATTTATCAAGAATGGTGGTATTCTTAACATGGCTTCAAAAAAAGAAATATCCCCAAAGTTTTCAGTCAATCTGTCGCCTCCAAGGAAGAAAGAAAAAAACACTTCTGGGTCCCCATTCATTTTTCCTTCGGTACATATTCCTGATAACATAATTTTATTATCGCAGGCCAAAGTTGTTTCGTCGAAAAGAATTCGGTCAGCGAGACTGCTTGTGTGAGATTTAATTTTTCATATCTGTCCAAAGTCCTTTTTAGTGGCCTGTTTCTCGTCACTTATCGAAATAGCATTTTCACTTGAATTTTTCCCTGGCCAGTGGTCCAGCCGTTATCAAAACACATCTGATTCCTTCTTTCTTTCCCTTTCTTTTGTACTCAGAAATTCCCTGTCATTGTAATGACACCCTTTTTCATTTGTTACTTATCAATATTTTCATTGTCTCTTAGCCGTGTGTGTGGCTGCTTATCACCTACGATTCGTCTCGCCTTTTTTTCTGCCTTCTTTTCTTTCTCTTCCTTTCTCTGCCTCGTAAATGGTGCCACAATCCTCCCCTAACCGATTTGTCATTTACCCGTAAATGACACCTAAACCCAAATACACCATTTAACATGCATCATGCATTTGTCCCATGCAATTCTATACTACTTTCCTACATGCAGTGTAATGTTCTCTTTCAATTTCTTTTGTTCTACATGCAATGTAATGTTCTTTTCATCTTCTTCTCTTCTACATGCAATGTAATGTTCTTTTTCAAGTTCTTCTGTTCTACATGCAATGTAATGTTCTTTTTCATCTTCTCCTGTTCTACATGCAAATGTAATGTTCTTCTGTTCTACATGCAATGTAATGTTCTTTTTCTTCTTCTTCTGTTGTACATGCAAGTGTAATGTTCTTTCTCATCTTCTTCTGTTTTACATGCAAATGTAATGTTCTTTTTCGTCTTCTTCTGTTCTATATGTAATGTAATATGTGCGTGTGCCTGTGGGTGCAGATGTGGTTACTATGGCTTGTTCTTCTTGGTCAATGTTTTCCTCTCCGCTGTGGGAGGTTTTTCCGCCGCACGTGGCGGTCTCACACTATCCTCCTCCGCTGGTCTTCCTGCAATTTCTTCGCCAATTCCGTATGAGTAAGGAACACTGCTCGGCATCTCCCTCTCGAGTTGCTGCATGCTCATTGGATTGTCGTTCGTTAATCTCCTCTTACTCTTAACCTTCCATATTAATATACCCCCGATGGCTATAACTATGAATGTACCCATCACTATTGACCAACTTATCGCGATCTGCTCATCGTCTTCCCAAGCCACACCTTCGTTTCCCAACGCACTTAACTTGTCCCTCAATTGATCCATATCGATCTTTTCTATCGGCTTCATTAGTACTGGCATTTTATTCAAGGTAACATTAGAGAATCCCTTCACTATTGGCTCCCACTATTCTGTACAATTGACTAAGCCTCTGCCAATCATTTCTATGATTGAATATTTCTCTTCATATCTTCTTCCTGGTAATAGGGGGGTAAGGAAATAGATATCCCAAATGCCGAACATCCCATGGGTAAATTTGACACCACTGATGGCCAGTCAGCAATGCCAATAATCTTCTTCCGTCCTTCGTGAGGTGCAGCTCGCGACTCCATCCCCTCCATCCACATCCACCGCAGTCAGCCAGCAGGTTTTTGGATGAGCCAGTGTTGTTATCTGTCGACACCGAATGTTTCTATTCTGCACAGCCTTCTTTGTTCTACTGAGATTTGGGGTTCTTCACCCTTCTTGATCTCATCTTCCGAGGTGGTCCCTGCTCAACCTCTAACCTTCCCTCTGTGTTTAATTCCCGTCCAGGAGGTGTTTTGTCCTCTTCTTCATCCCCTGATTCTTGCTTTTGTTTAGAGTCCTCGCCCTGGACGTCTTTAATACCTCTTAACTCTATGTCTTGATCTCTCCTGTTCCTTAGCTTTTCCTTGAGCTGGGAAAGGGGTATTTGATCCTCTTCCTCCCACTCGCTGGACCCTTCGTCCTGTTCAGGGTGCCTCTTTTTAGAGCCTTCGACTGCTTGATTGGATCTCCTCGTTTTTCTCTTCCTTTTCTTTGGACATGGGGGTGCGATAGCGACCTCACGGGGTCTTCTCTGCACCGATTCAATCGACGACTGAACATCGCTGATCCCCGCCGAGGGTTCCAACTCCGTCACTCGGATCGCTTCGTCTATCTGGCCAAGTCGATCTATCTCCTCATTTTCTTCGGAATCTTCCTCCGTCTCCATTTCTTCCGGCTCAACCAGAGTTACCTTCCTTGTCCTTGTCTTCTTAGGCCTCGACTCGCTCATTTCCAGGTTAGCTATTTCAGCCTTCTTCAGATCATTGGCATGGACCCTCCTTGCTCGTCCTGCCACTTGATCCTATATTACATATGATACTGGACCCGTCTGCTCTACTATCCGGTAGTACGGTTCCCATCTTTGGTCCAGCTTTCCTTCTCTCTGGTGGATTTTATAGTAGACAGGGTCTCCAACCTTCAATTCTACTACCTTTCTTTCAGCATTCACTCTCTCATTTCTTTTCTTCTGGGCCCTCTTTATTCTTCTTCTGGCCTGTACAAATATTTTATGTAGTCGTTCCAGCAATAGCTGATGATGATCTTCTCCCATATACTTCCTTCGGGGCTTCAATAGGTTATCCACAGGCAGGACCACGTCTCTGCCAAACAACATAAAGGAAGGAGAGAATCTGGAGGTTTCGTTTATCGTAAACCTCACGGCCGCCAGAGCCTGCGTCAAACACAAGTCCCAATTTCCAGTGTTCTCTCTGACCAGCTTGGCCAATACATCTCCCAAAGTTCTATGAAACCATTCCACTTTAGCATTCCCTTGGGGGTTATATGGAGATGTTTTTACGTGCTCTATATTCAAACCTGTCAGAACTTCTCTCACCATGCTGTTTATATTCTCCGTGCCATTATCTGTTACCAATTGCACAGGGGCGTCATACCTAGGGAAGATTTCACTTATTATCAAACCGGCCACAGTTCTAGCCTTCTTGTCTGGTACTGCAAATGCCTCAGGCCAATTTGTTAGCCAATCGACAAAACTCACTATATAGTTGTTTCCTTGTGCAGTTTCCCCATACGGTCCTGATACATCCATACTCACTTTCTCGAAGGGGAGTTTCGGCACGTCCGTCTCCTACAATGGTGCCATTTCCTGCCTTCTGCTCTGCTACTGGCACACTACGCAGCTCCGAACATAGTTAGTGACCTCTCCGTACAGTTTGGGCCAATAGTACTTTCTTCCTATTAGATCACATGTCCTATCAATCCCCATGTGACCCAACCTCTCGTGGCACTGTTCCAATATCTCTGGTCTTAAACTTTTGGGCACATACAACTTGAGGAGATAGATCGACTTGGCCAGATAGACTTGAGGAGATAGATCGACTTGGCCAGATAGACGAAGCGATCCGAGTGACGGAGTTGGAACCCTCGGCGGGGATCAGCGATGTTCAGTCGTCGATTGAATCAGTGCAGAGAAGACCCCGTGAGGGCTTGACTTCTTCATCCCTGCCTGAGAGATAATACAGCCTTTCCTCTAATGGCATACTTGGTGGTCTCTCCTGCCTTCACCTTTTCTCTCAGGGCAGTTATTTCACTGTCTGCCTGCTCCTTCTCAATTCCTTCTGTCCAGTGGGGATCTGTTATTATCTGTGCGTCCCCTTCTTCGTCCGATTCTAACATAGGGCGATCCTTTAGCTTATTAGAGTTAATCACTCCTATTCTATAGGCTTTATCATCTACTCCCTGCTCTACATTTACAGATCTTTCTTCCAGTTGTTTCGGTATTCTTGAGAGTAAATCTGCGCACGTGTTTTCCTTCCCTGTCAGATACTCTATCTTACAGTGGTAGCCACTTAACTTAAGTGCCCACTGTTGAATTTTCTTATTATTTGTCCATTCTGCCTGCAATAGGTACTGCAGAGGTTTGTGGTCTGTTTTTATAGTAAAGACCGCACCATTCAAATAGTAGTCCAGTTTTTGGAGAGCATACATGATGGCATATGCTTCTCTTTCTATTACTGGCCATCTCTGTTGTGTCTCTGAGAGCTTATGAGAGAGGAAGTATACCGGTATTTCCTCTGGTATGCCTGGCACTGGTCCTTCTTTATCGGGACACGGCTGGGTAAGAACTGCTCCTACACATTGCTCACTGGCATCAGTGTATAGTGCCATGGGCTTACTGAGGTCTGGGTACGTCAGCAGTGGGACGGCTGTCAACTGTTCCTTTAGCCTATCAAATGCCCGTTGACAGTCCTCTGTCCACTTGAACCTAGCGTATTTCTTCGTCAGGGCTACTAGTGGTATGGCAATTCTCGAAAATGCCGGGACGAAGCGACGGTAGTAACCTATAGCTCCCATAAAACCTCTTACCTGTCTCACTGTCTTAGATTCTGGAATTTCCCTTATGACTTTCACCTTATCCATGTCGGGTTTAATACCGTCTCCGTTTATAACAAAGCCCAAATACCTAGTCTCCTCCTTCAGAAACTGACACTTCGACAATTTTAATTTTAAGCCGTGTTTTCTTAACCTTCCCAACACTTGTTTTAGATGGAAAAAGTGTTGTTCTACTGTCTCCGAAAATATTAAGATATCGTCCAAATATGCCATGGCAAAGCTCTCGTATCCTCCTAACACTATTGAAATTAGCTGTTGGAAGATTCCCGGGGCATTAGCTAAACCGAATGGCATCACCCTGAACTGAAACAGTCCTAGGTGACACGCAAATGCGGCCTTCTCCTTGTCAGCCTCATCAAGGGCTACCTGCCAATACCCGGACCTCAAGTCCAACGTAGAGAAGTACTTTGCCTTCCCTAATAATGCCAATATGTCATCTATTAGTGGCAATGGCACCGCCAACGGCTTCGATATGGAATTCAATCTCCTAAAATCTACACAAAAACGGTACCCGCCATCTTTCTTACCCACTATTACTATTAGAAAGCTCCAAGGGGAGATCGATCTTTCGATCATCCCAGCTTCCAACATCTCTTCTACTGCCTCTTCTACAAGGGGTCTTTTATGAATAGGTGTCCGGTATGGTTTAAATTTCACTGGGGGTGATTTCCGGTGTCGATTTTCATTTTGACTGCGTGGGTCTGGCCCAATTCCTTGTCTGACTGGGCTACCACATCTCGATTATCCCTCAGCAGACCCCCCACTCAGGTTCTAAATTGATCAGGTGCTAATATATCTTCGTCCATTATTCCTTCTGTTTGCTCTAGAAGTTTTCTTCGTTCCTCTTCGAATCTCACCCGATTCAGAGTCCGTAGGGGAAGCGCTTTCCCTATCTCTTCCCCTCTCCTAACCTTTATAGTCTTTTGGGCCTGGTTCACCATCATAATGGGCACTAATTCAGCTGCCTCCACCACCGTCTCACACAGAGTTACCTCGTTCTCTTCTAGGCCCTTCCCTTCTACAGGGACCAACTGCAGGGGTCCTTTTCCTATTTTCTTCCCTGACATTAACCTACCCCTTCCCGACACCGCCGTCCTAGGGGGTAGCTTTACATCTTCCTCCATCACTATTGTTAACTCTTCTTCTGGTGGGCATCCCAATGGCGTTCTCTCGCCATTCACTATCAACACAGTGGGGTTGAACTCTATCTGGGCCCTCTGGCCCCGGAGCCAATCTTCTCCTAAGATTGCCTCCGTACACAGGTCGGGGGTTACGTAAAAATTTTGGATGCTTCTTAATTTCCCAATCCTCACAGGGAGTCTCACCATCCCTTTTATCTTCAGGGGGGCTCCATCTGCTTGCGTGACCTCTATGTCCGCTTCCCGTAACCTACTCTTCCGTTTCGCCCGCCTGTATGCTTCCCCTCTCAGCAATGAAACAGATGCTCCTGTGTCTACCTGGGCTTTCATCGCCTTACCCCCTATCTCTGCTCTACAGGATAGCTCCTTCTCTTGCGTCAGCGAAGAGAACACTTGGGCTTTCCTCTTCCTGGGTTCCCACCTTTGGGTCATCCCAGCCATAGGCGCCGGTAGCAATAAATCACCTTCATTATTCTTACGAGGGGGAGTTCTGCGCTTCCTGCACCTGGGCGGCCCCGGCTGGACCTCTCCCAGTCTCCCGCGGCTGTTCCTAAGGATACAGCTTCTCTTCAGGTGCCCTGGTCTCCCACAGAACCAGCACCTTCTTGCCGGACAGTTCACCGCAAAGTGGCCCACCTGACCACATGTCCAACATTTTGCTCTTTTTTTTTTCTTCAACTGGGCTAACCTCCCGTTTACTCTCGGGGGGACCTGTCCTCTACCCAAGCGGCTCGCCCGACCACTGGTCCAAGGTTTTATTTCCCTTCTTTTTAACTGGGCCACCCTCCCTCTTAATTCCGGGGTGGCCCGCTGGCTTTCCCTGGTCCTGTCTCTTGGGCTCGGCCTTCTTTGTTAATATCGGTGGGGCACCTTTTCTCAGCCCGCACCACTTGGCCAGGTGTCCTTTCTTTTCCACACCTGGTGCACCTGTCCTGTTCGAAGTCTGGGGCAAACCCCACTTCGTCGGACATTCCGCCGCCCTGTGGTCCTCATGCCCACAGGTCCAGCAGACCAGCCCGTATCTACCCGGCATGGGCCTATAAAACCCATGCCTGGTTGACCATGCCTTTCTATTGGGGTCTTCTTCCCACACCTCAGGCTGATCTACTTCTAATTTGACCTTCCGATTCCACGCGGGGGGGGGTCTTCCGCCTTCCCCCCTTCTTCCGGCCTCTTGACTTAGTATCTGTTTCCTTCCACACCTTTTCACCTTTTCCCACACGCCCTGGCTCTCCTTGGCCAGCTCTATTGCTGCCGACAGTCTCAGCGGTCCCTCTTTCAGCACGTCGTGACGAACACGCTCGTCACTTAGCGCCTCCACATACAGGTCTGCTAGTTGAGCCTGCATGACCGCATTGTCTCTAACCACCTCCGGGAAGGCCAATGATGACAGCTTCCTCGCTCGGGCCTCCAATTCTCCAGGGGTTTCGTCCCGGAGCTGCGTCAGCTTTAGGAGGGCCCTCATGGCCTCTATAGCCGTGCCCTCGTTGGCGAATTCCTTGGTCAATAGTCCCTTTAATCTTTCCCAAGACAAGTGGGGTTGACTCTCCAAGAGCTCCTTCATAAACTCAGAGGCTTTCCCCTTTGTGGCATTGTATGCCAGGTACAGGGTTTCGTGGTCCGTGAGTTCATATATAACTCGGCTCTTCTCCAGGATTGCCAGCCAGTTTTTGAAATCTTTCCCACTGCCGTCAAATGCTGGGACCCTCGGTCCACCCAACAACCTTCTTAGGTCAGCTGACAACCCTTGTCTAACCCCCTCTTCATCCCCCACTGCTCTATCTGAATCATAGTCCGACATATTCAAAGAGAAAGACAATCTACGCAGCAACAATCGAGGTTGGGAAATCAAACAAAGTGTCCTACCTTACAGACGATTCTGTTCTCGTTCCTCTCGGTCCCGGGTCGTTTTGAGATTTCTCAGCAACAGCGGTCGATCCAGGATCCTGTCCTGCTGTCACGGTACTAGTTGTGGCTGTGGCTGTTCCAGGGACCTATCCTGGTCACGGCACCACTTGTGACGTCGTCCCCCGGTCGCAGCGCCAACTGTGACGTTCTATCCTGATCTACCACGGCGCCAGTTGTGACGTCCCCAAACAGCACCAATTGTGACGTCCTCGCCGCGGCGCCAGCTGTTCGCTCCCTGCTGCTCCGTCCGGGTGTCGCTGCTCCAAACGTGACGGCCGCCTGTCGCGTCAGCCGTGTTGTTTCGTCCTGTGACGACCAACTGGCTTGGTATCGGTCGCGGCACCCAAATGTTACGTTCTAACCTTTTGGTGATTCGGGTGGGAATCTGGTTAGATTTGATATCAGCCTCGTCGTTCCCAACTCGCTTCCAACGCCTGGTTACCAAGGTAACTGCATTGATCTCCAGTCTGCCTACCCACGTTGTGAATTGATCTTAGACAGACGGGATCAAACAGTGGTTGGGACCGTAATGCAAATTGAGTTCAACGAGGGTGATACTACACAAATATGCATAAAAGAAAATAAAATGAAAACTCAAAAAGTTCAAAGTATCAAAGAAAAAGGTAACAAACTTGATGTCTAGTTGTCCAATACATAGGACTGCATCTATCTCCCGACCCGTTCTGTGGATTGTGACACGTCGTTTCCGCTAGGCAAGTTTTAACGCTTCAAGTTGTTTGCTCTCTAAGAAATTGGTGTTTCAGTGTGTCTTTGGACGAAAGTCGAAAAACTTATTTCGGTGGTCTGGTTCTAAGTCGCTCTTCAAAATAATTGTTCTTGGGTTGAAGAGGAGTCCGGAATTTTTGCGTGAATCTTGGTCAGCTATCTGCGAGGCGGTTTCAACTGGAGACTGACTCTGGGAACTCAACTCTGGAAACTCGAGCCCGAACTGGACTGAACTCAACTGGAAACTGCCAGAGCCCGAACTGATTTCTGCCTGTTGGGGCCTCACTTTTATTGACGCCGAGCAAAACCGGTTTGGGTCTGTTGGCGTCGGGGGGTTCCTCGATAATTCTAAATACATATCCACCTCTTTTATTTCTGGTTAGGGATTTTCCACTCTTTTCCATTTTTGGGAACCTTTCCTCACTCCCACTTTCTCACCATACCTCTGAGGGGCGTGAACTGCCCTCCCCACTTCTTTGTAACAGCTTCTCATACTTATACTGTGGATGGGGCGTCGACAGCCTTCTTCATGCGTCACGTGATCACCACTCGGCCAATGAGGTCTTGGTCGGGTATCTTTCCTCCTCCTTCGTGCGTCACGTGACCACCACTTGACCAATGATGTCTTAGTCGGGCGTGAACAATCCGTGGGTTTGTTTCGGGAAAAAAAAATATCTTGCTTAACTAAAAAAAAAATTATCTCTTCTCTTTTTTCTTCCTTTCAATCGCCGTTATCACCCTTCTAGTCGCAACGGACAATATGACAACTCTTGTTTTACACGTGGTGTTTGTCAGGTATTTTATCGCTAATTTATCAAGATGGGTGGTATTCTTAACATGGCTTCAAAAAAAGAAATATCCCCAAAGTTTTCAGTCAGTCTGTCGCCTCCAAGGAAGAAAGAAAAACACTTCTGGGTCCCCATTCATTTTCCTTCGGTACATATTCCTGATAACATAATTTTATTATCGCAGGCCAAAGTTGTTTCGTCGAAAAGAATTCGGTCAGCGAGACTGCTTGTAATGGGATTTAATTTTTCATATCTGTCCAAAGTCCTTTTTAGTGGCCTGTTTCTCGTCACTTATCGAAATAGCATTTTCAGCCGTTATCAAAACACATCTGATTCCTTCTTTCTTTCCCTTTCTTTTTTACTCAGAAATTCCCTGTCATTGTAATGACACCCTTTTTCATTTGTTACTTATCAATATTTTCATTGTCTCTTAGCCGTGTGTGTGGCTGCTTATCACCTACGATTCGTCTCGCCTTTCTTTCTGCCTTCTTTTCTTTCTCTCCCTTTCTCTGCCTCGTAAATGGTGCCACATATATATTTCACACAATAAATCTATTTATTAGGTTAATTACAAACTTAATAATTTTAACTCGTCAGTAAAATTTTCAGCATAATAAATCTTCATACATATATAAAACATGCTTCGAAATTATTTATAAATCATTAGCACTTAAGAAAATGTTTACATCTCAAGAGGCGCCTATTATACTGTACAATACAAAACCTTAGAATAATAAATTAGAAATGTTGTTTTATTAGTCATAATAATTTAAATCTACCGCCAAAATATCGCGCGGACGTAGCAGTAAGGATAGCACGCCAATTTTTAGGGCCAATAAAGAAAAACTTGTTATATAATTCAGTAGCCAATTTCTCAGGATTAGCAGTATAAAAATCACGATGTGTGACCTCAACAAGGAAGTCTCTCAGATTCCACTAAGGGCCATGTCACTCTAATTGCTAATATTCAAGACTTCATTCACTTTCATAGACACTATCAAGAAACGACTCAGCAGCTTGGCGACCAGGATCAAGCTTGGATGCTACTCATAGTATGTAAAATATGTACAGAATATCTGCATTGGTGGACTAAAGGAAAGAAGAGTTATGTGAAATTTGGAATTCCCATGGTTTCGAGAGAGCCAACAAACTATAGCACTGGCTGCTACTTCTGTTGTAATGATGTGACTGGGGTCAATAGAAAGAACCTGATCCACGTCAAATATCCTGATCTTCGATCAACATGTCGTCCTGTAGGTTATTGTGATGAAATTACAATACCTGTCTTTGGAGAATTTCCTGACATTAGTGAGAAAGGTTTCTCAAGTGTTCAAGAAGAAGAAAAAAAAAAGAAATGTTTTTTTGACAATGATGCTCCACATCCTTTTTCCAAAAAGGAACTTAAATTTATCCCTTCTTGATGTAATTATATTGCTCTGTATATAAATACATTGAGCTCTCTTCGTGGGTCTGTCTTTTCATTATTTTATATTAAAAAGACCTATTCGGATTATCCTTACCACTTCCGGATTTGCTATTGTTATCTATCTATCTATCTATCTATATATATATATATATATATGTGTGTGTGTGTGTGTGTGTGTGTGTGTGTGTGTGTGCGTGTGTGTGTATTTATATATATGTTTACATATGTGTGTATATATATAGATATAGATATATGTTTATATATATATATGTTCATATATATATAGTTATATATATATATATATATATAGTTATATATATATATATATATATATTCATGAATTATTCACACAAAAACAAATGCAAAGGTTAATGATTTAATTGGCGAGAGATCCATCGTCGCAAACAATTCAAATAATATACAAAAACCTCCGAATCCGTTATGAATGAAAAGATCCTTCTTTCTATAAATTTCTGCCGTATTAGTTCTTATTTTTACTATAAGCTTTCGTCTGTTCCTACAGACATCTTCAGGTATGGAATAGATGTTGTTCTTGTTTTTTCTCTTAGTAATAAGAGGACAACGAAAATATATATATTGTTGTATATATGATATAATGATATATAATTTTGTATAATTTTATATATCAACAAGCAGTATTTAGAAAATAGTGTGAAAAATTGGGAAAATGAAATGCGTCCTCCAAACTTTTTCCGAATTTGACATATATATATATATATATATATATATATATATATATATGATCATTTCACCACAATCATTGCAGTAATGTCACTAGAACTAAGTAGGTTACAGGAGTGAAGAGAATAAGAAGACTAAGGGTTAAGGAAAGGACAATAAAGGAACAGGGTTCAAGAAAACAGAAGATGACGATTGACGTTGCACTTAAATTCAAATTTCTACTTATCAGAAAAGCAAGAAATAGGGAAATAGTTCTGCACGGGATAAGTTCGGGGGAAATAAAAAAAAATGTCGGTTAAATCTAGCTTATTTGACTTGAAAACAGTGAGACATTCTTTCAATCTAGTAGCATGCTTAAATTCATACAGTTTGGATGCCAGTGAAAAAAAAAGTTCATGAAAATAGTTGTAAATGATAATATTTGTAGAAAAGACAGAAGGAAGCCACGTCAGCTCAATGAGAAAGTGACTGAAGTCAATTTGCCAAGGCATGATCAATTAAATTAAAAACCCTTCTTTGAATTTTGTCAAGAATCTCCAGATGTATTGTAGGAGGATCAGACGCCAACAGTATTCAATACACGGACGAATGGTAGATTTATAAATATGCAAGATGGAGTATGACGAATAAAAAAATATAACAATTTAAACAGCATTTGTAAAAACCTTTTGTTGCGAAAACTATTGAAATGCCCCTCAATATGTATGAAGTGTTAAAACCGGTTTTGTGTCATATTCCAGTCGAACAGAGGTACGGATAAACACTTACTGAAAAGTAATTTCTATATTTTCAATATTACACCAAGACTCCTAACGGGGTAATCAAAAATATTAACAATAAATAAATAAAATAAAATCAATATATGCTCATCTCCAGGGAGACGCCAAACTAGGCAGTATATCTCTCATTGCATTTATCCTTGAGCAGGTTCAATCCCTTGAGGTTGAGGCGTCCCAACAGAGAAGCATCGAGGGAGATTGAGTAATTTTTGTTACGAATCTCATATACGCGCGAGACAGTTAACATTTAAACACGTTCCATATTGTTTTCGATTGAGCCTACGGGTAGATATTTACTAGAAAGAAGATTCTTTTGTCTTCTCACGGAATACACCTGACGAGGAATGAAGAGTCGACCGACCGAAACGAAGTGTTAGTAGCAGCCATTCTTCGAGGAATATTGATTATCTATCCGAACAATGTTTAAAAAGAGCACCATGACGCAATTCATTACTCCAGAAGTTTGAAAACAGCATACTGTAGCGTTTGACATTCGCACCGAAAGATTCAATACGAACATTTTAGAGTGCTTGCGAGTCAATCTGAAAACAGTACAAAGGTTTAGGAAATCGTTGGATGATTGAATGATCACTGGTGATGGTGACGTTATACCTCCATTCATCTTCCTGCCGGACTCAATACGGAGATCTAGATCAAGTGTTCTGAGGACGTAGAGCTGTCCTAGGTCAAGAGGTTGGCTGCTGGAAGACCCTATGTCTGTTAACAGGACTCTGCAACTTGCCAGACAAACAGGAGAACCCAATCATGGCTGTTAGACAATTTCTGCGGCCACATCACCCCTTGCATATATCAACCTAACTCCCCAGGCTGCAACCCGCTTGATTATGTATGACGCGCAGTTGAGAGAGAGACGAATAAAACTTCTCGTAATCCCAAAGATGAACTGATGCCAAAGATTATGGCAGCATTCACCAACTTAAAGAAGGTGACCGTCCAAAAGATTTTGCAGAAGATTCCGAAGTCTTCTGGAGGCTGTAGTTGAAGCCAATGGCGATTTTATTGAATAAATTTAGTTTTTAGTATTTCAAGATATTTCTATGTAATTTCAGTAAATATATCCGAGATGCCAGTGTTATTTTTTTTTTTGCGTAATTTATACGACAATTTATTCATCGCACTCTTTATGTTAAAATATAATTTTAAAGTATTCTATATTTATGGGTTAAAGTACTCAATATTTGGGATATACTCACAACAAGAGTAATAATCTGAGAGATTGGTAGACAATGTTCTATATCAAAGTGGACTATGTCTTTACTAAACAAATCAGTCTGGCAAATGGGATGGTCGTGGGGCCCACTTGTTCCATCACAGACGCATGTTTGGGACATCGACGTGGTGTAATAATTAAGCAAGCAATGCTTCGCTAGAACAATTAGGACTGAATAGTTCGATTCTCACTATGTGCCCCATAATTTCGGCATTGTGCCAAATCTAAGCTATGCTTAGAAAATCACTATGAAAAAGTTATTTGGTCACTTCGACGTGGTGTAATGGTTAACAAGCTTGTCTCGGTAGATCATTTACGACTGAGTAGTGAGTTCAATCCTGTCTGAGTGCTACCCATTTTCGGCTTTGTGCTGCATCAAAGCAATGATTAGAAAATCCTTTTAGAGTATCTCGATGTAGTGTAATGTTTAGCATGATTGTCCTGTTAGATCAATGACGACTGAGTATTGAGTTCTTTACTCACTGGGTGCCCCATACTTTCGGCCTTGTGCCACGTCTAAGGTCAACTTAGAAAGACATCATCACAGTTTCATGTTTTCAGCAACGAAAGCAGACACAGGTAACTGCGGGAATCTTACAGAAGATAAAATGCTACAAAATGAATGCAACGACTAATCATCAGTTGAAAGAAGACGGAATGCAAATCAGCCCTCATTATCATCTCATCACTCCCATAACTGCCTCAATCGTAAGTCCAGAAGAAACAGACAACCTCCTCCAGGATGATCTGTTGACGGTGGCTCTCAGAAGATCCGGCATTGTCATGAGGCCGACGAAACTTTTGATCGTCATTTTTATCGTGCTACTAATAGGAGATGCCGAGGAGGTTTTTCAAGCATTTGTTCCGGGACGACTGGTTCCTTTTTTTTCTGTCTCAACTAGGAGTGCCCAAATCTCAAACCCGCAGATGAGGGTGGATACGATCAGCAAGATCAGTAGAGGTTGAACTTGGTACGGAAGCTAATGTTGCTCTTCCATATCCTTTCCAGTATGGCCATCGAAGCTGTGAGCCATCTCTTGAAAGGGTTGCTCCCAAATATTTCAAACTGGACACTTTAGGACTATTTTGATGTGCTGAATCCAAAAATTACATTGGTTTTGCTCAAACAGGTCAAGTTTTTGAGCTATGGCTACATGCTGTTTTTTATGTTTTTGATTCTGTTGTCGTGTTCATTAAAATATTTAAATATGCAATATATATTTCACACAATAAAACTATTTATTAGATTAATTACAAGCTTAATAATTTTAACCCGTCAGTAATATTTTCAGCATAATAAATCTTCAAACATATATAAAACATGCTTCGAAATTATTTATAAATCATTAGCACTTAAGAAAACATTTACATCTCAAGAGACGCCTATTATACTGTACAATACAAAACCTTAGAATAATAAATTAGAAATGTTGTTTTATTAGTCATTATAATTTAAATCTACCGCCAAAATATCGCGCGGACGTATCAGTAAGGATAGCACGCCAATTTTTAGGGCCAATAAGGAAAAACTTGTTATATAATTCAGTAGCCAATTTCTCAGGATTAGCAGTATAAAAATCACGATGTGTGACCTCAACAAGGAAGTCTCTCAGATTCCACTAAGGGCCATGTCACTCTAATTGCTAATATTGACCTCAACAACAAAGCTTTTTCAAGCATTTGTTCTGGGACTACTGGGTCTTTTTATTCTGTCTCAAATAGGAGTGCCCAAATCTAAAACCCGCAGAAGAGGGTGGATACGATCAACAATTTGCAGAGGTTGAACCTGGGACGGAAGCTAATGTTACTCTTCCTTATCCTTTCCAGTATGGCCATCGAAGCTGTGATCCGTGCGCGGATTTCTGCTTTGCAGAGGCCATCTCTTGAAAGGTTTGCTCCCAAATATATCAAATTGGACACTTCCTCCAGTGGTTCGCCGTCCATAGTGATGCTGTTACTGATGTTGCCTGTGCTATTCACTATTACTTTGGATTTCTCTATGTTGAAGCCCATTCCATATGCTGTGGTTCTTTCAACTACAATTATAAATTAAAGTAAAATTGCAATGCGAATTACAAATTCGAAATATCAAAATCAACCAATTACAAAAATTAAAATACCTTGGAAGTGTTTTAACAGAGAACGAAAAATGTGGTGCCGAAATCCGAAGGCGTATTGGAATAGTAAAGTGCCTTTCAGATGCTAAGCAAAGTATTAAGAAACAGACAAATTTCATTAGATACGCAAGAAAAAGTTTTGAACTGTTATGTAATATCAGTCCGCTTTATATGTCAAAGAATACTGGACAATCTCCTCACTGATGAAGAAGAGAGTTGAAGCAACAGCATATGGTTACAGAGAACGGTACTGATAATACCTTAAAGTTTAATTAGTAATTTTAAGGAAAATAGAACAAAAAGGACGATTTTATTCCGAATCTGAAAGAGACAGCTGACATTTTTAGGACAAAATGAGGAAAAGGGGCTCAAAAATTAAACACTCACAGGACATGTTGAAAGAGGGACAGAAGAAAGCAACGCATAACCTATCTAATGAACTTGTTTAAACGAAATGGCACAATTTGGAATGGGAGGGTTAGCGAAAAGATAAACCTTATAACGAATAGGAAGTTGCGGAGGGCCACGGTTGCCTACTTCTTTAACCAAGTTCAAATCCCTGCCTAATCTGTTGCGTTGATTTCCACCTAGATTTCGTTGGCTAAAGCATTAAACGCTTCTCCTTTTCTATCCGCACAGCCATAGATTGAACAGCCAAGTAGACTCTGCTCTCTAGAGGTAGCCAGTCTAATGAAATGAAAATATTGAATTCCAAACTGCAAAGAAAGCAACGGCCAGGAGTCAACTATAAAATGATTTCGAAGGCAATTCACAGATAATGAAGAAAAGGAAAGCGTGTAAATTCATGATTATTTCCCTTCTGAAAGGATATGGAATTATAGAATTTTTTTTTCTTTCGAGCTTAAACGCAATATAACATTTTTCTGGTTATTTTTACCGCCTTTTACTAGTGCCACATTGAGTTACAATTTGTCATTATCAAGACAAGCACTGAAGTATATAACAATTCAATTTCGCCTGAAAATCCAACCTATGTTTTCCTACGACAGACGAAACCATCACATTGTGAAGTCAACTATGAAGACAACAAATAAAATCTTGGATGACTCAAGCAAAAGAGAAGGCCAGAAAGAAAACAAAACAAAAAATATCCAGTGATAAAGAAATAAAGAAAACAAAACAAAAACTAATCCAGTGATAAACTAAAATTATGGCCGTAGCAAGCAGAAGCAACAAAACAGAATATAGATAAATCAAAAAACACCCTAATTTATGAACGTGAACAAAAAAAATGAAAAACAAATTCAGTAAGTACATAAATACAAACGCTGGAGTTTGTCGAAGAGATGACACTAACTGCGTGGGTGAAACACAAGGCACAATCGTTACAATAAAAGAAATTTAAGCGGCACAAATCTATAAGCAGAGAGCAAAGAAAACTGATTCATCTCAAAGAAGGATAAAAACAATATGGACGCCACACTTACCTAAATCGTCCTTTCTCCTCCAATCGCATTACCTAAGTCACTTCTCTGTCTGTTTGTCGCTTTGTTTCTTTCAGTCTTACCTGTTATTCGTTTTCTCTATTTACTGTCATCACTTATTTTCATGGCTCTATCTTCAGTCAATTCTCCGATATCTTAATGGAAATTTACTTGTTGCTCTGTGCGTGTAAGTAGGAGAAATTCATTATTTTCAATATTCTCTTTTATCTGCGCTGCAGAACTCAGTATATCCATCACGTCACTTCTCTGCTTTTCTTTACGCTCTTCCTTCACTCTCATTCACTCCACTTCTGTTCTATCTATCTATCTATCTATCTATCTATCTATCTATAGATAGATAGATAGATAGATAGATAGATAGGAAAACTTTACCAACGCGTTTCGTCCTTTGACGGACCTTATCAAGATAAAAGTAAGAAATTTATTTGGCAACATGTATTTATAAAAAGAAGTAAAAATATCATCAAGTTTTCAAAGGTTTTAAATTTAACATCGCTGTAAAATATGCTTAAAGCTGACTGTGTATGGAACGTACAATAAACAAAGAAAATGTTGTTAATGTTGTTGTTAATAAATTAATAATATATATTAATTAATAATATATATACCTAATACATATACATATATATATATATATATATATATATATATATAGATAGATAGATAGATAGATAGATAGATAGATAGATAAGGTATATTTAGGCAGCACATATTCATGCAGAAGAGTTTGATTAAAAAACAAGTTATGACTACTTAATTTTTTAAAATTTTTCAAATTTTCGAATAAGTTGTGTACTGCAATCAAACTTGTAGATGACACCCTACTCTCTTTCTCTCGCACTTCTCTCTCTATGATTTCTCTCTCTCTCCCTCTCTCTCTCTCTCTCTCTCTCTCTATATATATATATATATATATATATATTTATCTATCTCTCTCTCTCTCTCTCTCTCTATATATATATATATATATATATATATATATATATATATGTTCTATGGATAAGCACCCCGGACACCACATTCGTTAACAAGATTATTTTCATAAGCGCTCTCTTCGTAACATTGGTGACTATACACGACATGATAACGTTATAAAAGTAGAGCTGTTTGAAAAGTGTGGGGTTCAATTTTTTTTTTTTTTTTTGTAGGGGATAATAAAAAGAAAGTATACATAATAATAATAATAATAATAATAATAATTAGAAAGAAAGAAAGAAATGGAGAATATATAGGAGGCGATAACACTCTTATGCGTTTAAAGTCTGCTTCAGTGAAATAGAAAATAGTCCATTCTTAATCTTTTCCCATGCATCCCCTTACTTGATTAAATATTCACATACATTCATACTTATGACTGTTGCAAGGATATTTTGTTAACGTTGTTAACGCCTAATATATATATATATATATATATATATATATATATATATATATATATATATATATATCGATCTAATGTCACATTTACACACGTATGTTCTAGTCGGTTATTTGACGAGTGTAAGAAGTAAACAAATTTTAAACTTTACTCCAACTCTCATTCAATATGTCTCTGTATCTTTCTCTCTCTCTCTCTCTCTCTCTCTCTGTATATATATATATATATATATATATATATATATATTCCTCATTGGTATCACAACTCAGTTTCATGCACAGCGCAATCTTCAGGTTCTATGTATAGAATGACCGTTACATAATTTAAATTTTAATAAAAAATATATGGTTAATGCAATACTGGCACAGTCCATATATTATACAGGGATTACAGTTGGTTTATTTTAAATATATATATATTGCATTTAAAATAGATGTGATTATTATTTTATATGTATAAAATGAACGGGGCTAAATATTTTATTTTACATTCAAATAAACAGGGATAGATCGTATTTATGACCAAAATTTATATTCCAATAAATGGACCTAAAACTATATATAACAAAAATATTTGGGCCTTTTTGATAAAATAAAAATGTCTTTGTTTACTTTAGATTACAAAACTTAATAGATGTAAATGTTTCGAGAATCGGCAGAGAATATAAGTAAAAAGAACTATTTTCGGCTTTGTTTAACCGGAAGTCCTACGTGGCCGAATCGGTTAAGCACATCAGATCTAATAACAATTCCTCATAGGGGATGCAGGTTACGAGTAACACATATTTTCTGACAAGATTTCTAGAATATTCGGGCAGATAAATGTAATTAATTAAAAATACTGTTTAATTAAATAAACAAAACATTTACTCGAATAAGAGTATCCATCTAAATAACGTTTAAGCAAAACAAAAACAATATATATATATATATATATATATATATATATATATATATATATATATATATATATATAAGGCAGGATGTGTGTGTGTGTAACGAATGCACGGCTGCAATTTTCGACAGATTTGCACCAAAATTTACATGCACATACTCCAAGTTAGCGGGAAAAGCCAAGACCGACTTTGCATTTCCCAACTCCCATCGATAGTGAAAATAATCGATTTTTTATGCTTCTATGGCAGTTCACATGTAGTTTGCGGCCATTTTCGACTGGCCAGAGTGAAACCCTATAGCTGGCTGCCACGAATAGGCAGGAAGATTCTATTGGTCAGCGTGAGAGCCAACAGATGACTGACACGAATGTTAACTAGCATGCAAAAAAATCGATAGCTGCATTCGTCACAAGTGGGAAAAATTTAAATCTGAATAGCACTTTACTCCAATTGGCTCATTCGCTTGCTTAAACTCAACGTTGATTCTGATTCCGCAGAACTGGGTTCGGTGTGAAAAAGTTTTTTGTTGTTAACATTCTTTTTTTTTCATTCGGTTTTTCCAGTTACGAGTCCTTTTTTTTAAAGCTGATCGTTTTGTGTTCATTTTGTTTAGTTCTTTTTTCGTAACAGATTTAATGTTTAGTATAGAGCTTAGAAAAAATTCGCAGTGTGTGATAGGCAAGAAGTAAGGCATGTAGCAACATCAGCACGGCAAAGGGCACTCCTTTAAAGGCAAGGAAGGGCAAAAATATTTGAAGTCAAGTGATAGCCATTGCTGTATGAGTCGTACGATTTTTGATTCAAACACGGGCAACGCCGGGCCATGCTGCCAGTATATATATATATATATATGAGAATCTATTAACATTTATGGTTAGCTCTCACAGCTCATCTCTTCTTAGAGATGTAATATTGAGTGATGCTAATATCTGTAAGTCTTCTATTTCCCAGCGTTTTTATTTTTTATTTTTTTGTTTTTTTTATACATTGTTCGGTTCAACAATCATTTTTCCATCCTTTTCAACGCAGGCCAATTTACAATTTTCTCTCTTCAATCGACCTTTCCTTTTTTTTCCTATCAAGTAGCAAATTCGATTTCTTACCAATTTCCTTTAGTTTTTATGGCGACTAGTTTCAAATGTCGTCGTTTTGTTTTTCTTACTTTTAGACAATCGTCACCATTTTCTATATTTACAGCTTGCTGCCGGGTTTACGGGCATATCGCGTTAACACATCGGTTCTCTTTCGATCAACGAAGTTAAGAAAAGTCGAGCCTTGTCAGTATCTAGTTGGATGAACGCTTTGCAATACCAGGTGATGTAAGCTTGCATGTGCGACAAATCGATGGAAATCAGAGAGAAGAATTCCAATTCCGGTCAGGTCCGTTATATTCACTTCCGTGTAAATACCCTTAGGAAATGTATGAATCCTTCTAGCTATGGGTTAAATAGTAGGATGTGTGTAATAAAATCATTATTATTTCCAAAAATTCTTACAATTTAAAAATATTTTCTTTAGATAAGCTGCAATATGTTGATAATCCGTAAAATAAAACAAATCAGTCAGTTCCAATTCCAATCGGGTTTGTTATTTTTCCTTTCACGCAATTACCCATGTTAAAGGTATGTATCCACCTCTTTCCCGACTTCTAGCAATGGGTTATATATATTGAACTTTTTTAACCAGTTCACCCCAAGCAAGTCAATAAACCTAATAAGATGCAAGAGGTTACCGAATATGAAAGAATAGGAGAGAAAGAAAACATTATTAAAGAGAGAGAACAATAAAAGAAGAGAAATTAAGAAGACTGAAGATAACGATTGTTAGTGAGTTTACATCTTTAAAGATAAAAGTTGACTATGTTGGAATTTTTGGGTGGTAGTGAGCGAGCCAAAATGAGCTGACTCATTTTATAGTTCACCAATAGAAGGGTTAACCAATCAGAAGGCTCAAAATATTCAATGCGACGTGTATAAAGGTGGCCATGTTTTTTTCCCGAATATTCACTGGCAGCCTTTGATATCGAAGACTGAAGAATTACGGAACCGCTGCTGCTGCTGGTGGTATTGGTGATATAGTCAGATTCAGTAGAGTGTCTGATTCGAGAATATTAATCTTTAACGTTGTTTCATTGAACAGATTTACGTACTGCGCTGTATTCTATATTCATAGACTATGGTGAACATGCTTAACAGACTGGAAATCAAGAATCCGGAAGAGAGAACCACAAGGGAAAAGTGCAAGTGAGGAAACTGCTAGCATAAAACTTACGGTTACATCTATCTATCTCAACTCTATGAGGAGAACTCCGCACTTAAATTCTTAAAGTATAGATACCAAAGAGGAAAGCACATTAGAACAATTACCATAAAGTATTTATAGAAATGACACAGGGAAGCTACTTTACAGCGAGGGGAATGTGGCTGAAAAACGAGATGCTAGCTCAGGACTAATAACAATTCAAACTCGTCTTTGCTATTTTATTTATTTACTAGCCTGATCGCTCGTGAATGCAGTCGCTTTGCTCCTGAAAAAAAAAAAACGTTAAAAATCGGTATT
>CAHIKZ030000610.1:327500-345000 GCA_903632075.3 Acanthosepion pharaonis
TACCAGCAAAACAGTTTTGAAAAAGAAAATATTACCAGCAATACAGTTTTGAAAAAGAAAATATTACCAGCAAAACAGTTTTGAAAAAGAAAATATTACCAGCAATACAGTTTTGAAAAAGAAAATATTACCAGCAAAACAGTTTTGAAAAAGAAAATATTACCAGCAAAACAGTTTTGAAGGAAAATTTATTACTAGAAATAGATTTTTGACAAAGCAAACTATTACCAGCAATAAAAATTTTGTCGGCATTAATAACTCATTGAGGTTGATATATCGTAAAACAAACCAAACCAAACCGAACCAATCAACTCATGGGGAAAGTATCAAGCTGATTGATGTGTCGTCGTTACAGAGACCAAGATTCTGCAACATAAAATAGGGGTGACAATACTTATAAGTTGTACGCATCAATTTTCACCTTTAATAAAACATCATAGGTATTCCGAAACATATGGTAAAGATTACAGGAGACAGACCTAGACTTTCCAATCCTGTACTCAATTTCTTTGTTCATTTTAGCATCGTTGGATACAATGGAGCCAAGATACGTGCAATAGGAAACAATTTTCAAAACTTTTCCCTCAACATAAACATTAAGATCAAATGGGGGATGGTTGCAGATAGTCTGACGGACAAGTTCCGTTTTTAATGCAGATGGGAAGACCGAAAGCTTTTGATTCACGTACGAATTACCGAGACATTTTATACTCTCATGTGAGCTACACGTGCGAAATCGTCCGCAAAGAGCAAGTCACGAAGTGTTTGGACAGTCGTCTTACTTCGTGCTTTCAAGCGTTGTTGGTTGAACATTTGAAATTGTTGTTAGTTGAAATTAAACTCAAATCACAGACGTTCTCCAACATTCTCAAATGCCGTTTCCTGCATGAAAGAAAACTATAAAACAAATAAGACACTGAAAACAAATAAGACACTGAATGGGTCTGATAACATGAGCATCCCCAATGGTTTCTAACTTTGAAACTATATTAAAGCAATTGTCTTAATAAGATCAACGAAAATATATATATATATATATATATATATATATATATATATATATATATATATATATATATATATAAAAGCAAAAAGGTGACGGAATGAAACAATAGTGCTTGTTGATAGAACTTTATTTTTTTTTCAAACAAATGGAAAAACAAGAAGTGACGTTTTATATGCAGCTTGCTTACAAACAGATTTATTCATAACCATTTTGGTTCTCTCCATTCGAAGTGCAATTAAATGCACTGAAACGAAGTTGTATCTTTGTAGTGAGTAAACTGTTTTTGTCTATATGAAAAACTTATAATAAATAATTATTGCTCTACTATCGGTATTGAGCCCTCTTTTGAATTGATGCTCTGAACGTTAGAATTTATATATTATTTTCATTTTCATTACATTCGGATATATATATATATATATATATATATATATATATATATATATATATATATATATATCATTATGCATATTTTGATAAGCTATGTTCGACAAGTGAAAACAAGTTGTGTTAAATTCACCCGAAAAGCTCGGTCTAGGCATATTTTTATTGTTTGTTAATTTCATTTTTTTTTATTTTCGAATTAATAGTGAGCTCAATCACTGTCTGAGTGTTCCATACATGGCCCTTGTACCACATCGAAGCGCAGCTAAGCAAATCGCTACATACGCCCTTGTGCAAATTAATTGAAACAAAACGAATAATTCCGTTATTATTTACTTTTTTCGTATTTTCCAAATGAAACATGACATTAGTACTTCATATGCCCATTCCACGAAGTCGTCCCTTGCTGAGTGACCACAGATTCTTGATTGCATTTAAATCAGGAGAATTCCAGGGCCAATCTCTAGTACTTTGATTTGCTCACTGATAAGGCTTGACAGTGTGTTCTTGTAGCATTCGAATTCTCCTAGGCTTCCTTGGAGTAACGTTCATCGTAGACAATAGCCGTAGGACAACTAATCGACAGTCAAGACAATAGTGTTTAGGTGTGATAAAAATCAGATGCAGTCACGGTTGACGCAATATTTTTCATGACCAAACAAATTTCATCATACACCCCGAAAATAGATTTATATTACTATACACGACTGCAAATGAACTAATTTAAGGAAAAATAGAAATCTTTTACACCTGGTGGGTCTAAACCCGACCGTATGGTGAAAGAAAAGAAATTAAAGTGGTTGTTCCAATTAATTCGCGCAAGGATATACACATATTATGATTTCCTATTGTAAGATATATTTTATTTAATGAAGTGACGTTTCTTTCCTATAATCTTAACTTCGAGTATATTAAGCCATTCCTAGTAGTATGTATGTACTCCCCCTAAACCCTTCGAACGGAGGGGTTCCAAGCCTGATTTGGTAACCCAGCCAGTGTATTGTGAGCCACGCTCTCTTATCAACATTTTCTTTTTTGTACCTATATTTATATAAGTTAAAAATTAAACTGAGCAACTGGTAAGTAAAGGATGTAAATTTTTCACTAGTTTTGACGTCATTCAGTTTTTGTTTTTTTTGGGGTTTTTTTTTTTTTGGTTCAAATCTGAGAATTTATTTTGCTCATGCTAAGTTTCGAAAAAAAAACACGATATAAAATTCACTATTTTTTTTATCTGTAATGCTGAATGGGTTAAAATTATTCAACATTATAACAAGAAAAATCTCAGGTTGATGTTAAAAATTGCCACAAATCATTGATTTATTTACGATGGAATAACCTATTATGACATGTCTCTAATTCGTATTGAGATAGATTGTATTTATTTTCAATTTTTCTAGTTGAATCGTTCACCTATATTGCATATGATCCATTATTGTACATAATTAGGTTACAATAAAATCTATATCTTATACGAATAGTACCTTATGAAAGTGGAGATGTAGTAGAGTAGGGGGGGGCGTATCATAGATTCGAGGAACCGTATCATAGTTTCGGTAAGGGCCTACAAGACCCTTGCAGAAGTGCTGACGTACTATATAGTATATTGGTATAAATTATTAATATTTATCTCATCTCTTTTGTCTGTATATAATTTTACCCTCTTTATCTGCAACTGATACGGAAATATATCCTCAAACCCTCCGTCGATGTCAAAAACGGCGGATTGTCACAAAGCTTATATATTTTGTATACTCTCATACATATGTATATATGTTGAAGTTTTAAATCATTTTACACGAAGCAAGGCAATAAAATCCACTGAGATGCAAGGGGTTCCTGAGAGTGATTTATAAATTAGGCGCAATAAGAACTGAATTACGATATGCAATAAAACAGAACAGCTAGAACAATATACGGCGATAAAAGTAACGTGACAGATGAAATAACTTCTTTTATATTAACTCGTTGCATACTTTATTAATGGAGAGTATTGAACTTTTCCATTAACGGAAGCATTTTATGACTTCTCGTTAGCATTATTCGGATGGCATTTACACTTTGCAGCCATTATGAAGTCAAAGGTATGAAAATGCTTATTTCTCATTCTGTTCGTATCATTGTGTAATTTGGAATTTCTAACTTTTTTTTTCGTATTTTCCTCATTCTATTGTTTGGTTTTGATTTATTGGTGGGGAAGGTGAGGGGTCCTACTTCATTTCAATTTGTATTTGCCTCATTGTATAGTTTCCGATATGCATTCTCATCCGGTTCATATAGTATGATTTTCTAAGCGAGGCTTAGATATGACACAAGATAGAATGTATGGAGCACCTCAGTGACAATCGAACTCACTATTCAATCGTAAATTAATCGAGCTAGCCATTACATCACATCGGCATGTCCACATCCCATTCATATATATCCCATTCTAGTGTTTGTAAGAGGGTTTGGAAAATTTTATATCCATAGGACAGATTGAATGGAGGAGGGACAGTGGAAAACAACACATAACCTACTTAGCGAGCTTTATTAAATGGATAGCAGAGCAAGAGTTAGGTGTGGTAACAAAATAGCTAATTTTTTCAGTGCTATAAAAGACAGGGAACTGAGGAGAACCCAGGTCGTCAACGTCTTGAATGGGCACGACATATAGAAGAAAATATAATACGCTCCCCTAACATTTCGACTTCAAAAGTGAAAAAGTGCTTATTATAGACGGATAATTGCGGTAATGACAACACTCTACATGCTGATATCGCCTTCATATAAATCTGTTAAAAATTCTTCGTTTTTTGGGTTTTTTTTTCAGTTCTATCTATTACGTTTCTCCAAACTGGTGTTGCTTATATAATTACATTTGAAACTCGAATAGTCACTCTGATTTTAAAAAATGTCTCTAAATAAGAAAATACAGTTTATATTTATGAGATATACAGAGTGCGATGGGTAAATTGTCGTCATTTTATATTTTTAATTTCGCGCATGCGTGTTGTCGTTGATTTTTTATTTTTATTAAACTTTTTTGTATTTCTTTCTGGTTGTTTTAAAACGTTCGTTTTAATCACAATTAAATTCTGTAAGACGTTTAAAATATTCAAAATTTTATTTTTTTTCATTTGTTATTTTATTTTATTTTTTATTCATTTTATTTCATTTTGGTTTGATCTTATTTTATTTATTATTATTTTTTTTCTTTTTTCTTTATTTCTTCTTTTTGCTTTTTGGGTAGAGCTGTTTGGGAAGTGAGAGATTTTGTGATAGGATGGTAGTAAGGAGATAAAAATTGCTTAGTGCTAGAATGTTGTGAACACCCAAATTGTCAAGGGACATTGCACGTAAAAGAAGTTGCTACTTTTAAAAACTAAAAATACATGATCACAATTATTTTAATATTTTATTAATAAACTTTTGTTCGTAAATGTTCAAACTTATCTCTTTATGACATCTATTTTTCATCTATGTCTTACGAGGCATAAAGTGTCCTCCTTCTCCTCTTATTATGTAAATAATTCTTTTTGCAAAGAATAGAGCATTCCCAAGGGCCATTGTGTGAAAATGAATGCAACAAACTAGTCGGAAATTTGAACTCAGCTCGCCGTTTCCACTTTCTGACAAGATAGCCCTTATGTTACCTCTGCATCCCAAAAAGATACTCTGGCTTGTAACTTCCAGCTGGAGAAGAAATGGTAGCCCTGAATTTTGAGGTTGGCCATATATTTATTTAATCAATTTGGCTTAGTTTAGGAGTATGGCTCTCAAGCAGGGAACACGGAGCGAGTTTCGAACTCACAACTCTACGGGACCAACTTGTTAACAATTTTGCCCCAACAAGAAATAATTGTATCGCTACACCATCACCAAATCCATAGCAAATGTTCATAGGTGCTCTATTCTTTAGTGCCACTCGTTCATACCTTTAGAGCCAAGACTCGCTTTGTTACGTCCACATGGTTGAATCATCCTCATTCCCTACATATTCCTCTGGTAAGGACGGCGTTCCGCGCAGAAGCCGTCTTTCCAGGAACCTCTACTTTCTGAAAGAGGCTCTCGATTGGATGAATCTTCGAATACTACAATTGTAACCACTTCAAGCATAGATTCATTTTCTACGGCTTATGAACTCTTTGCAGGTTCTTTGAAGCCAGAAAATATTTTCAGATTGTAAGATTTTTTGTTTTATTTCTATTTAGATAATAATGGTTTAGTGAAACACACTTTAGTAATTAACCCATAGCTGGAGGAGAAGAAGTCGATTCCTACCATTCCCAATAGTTCCACGTGCCATGTTTAATGGATATCAGTTACCAGTTATCTTCTGTTAATTACCCTCTGAAAGTTCTCCACTGCCTTAACCGGATATTAGCAGCTTTCCAAAAGCTCCATCCATCTGCCACTTGCCTCTGACCACGTTCTGTCATCTGCTTGCTTAAGCCCGCTATGTATTTCATACGTTGCTTTCCCTTGTCTCTCTTTCCCTCTATGCGACATGTGAGTATCAGATTTTCCAGACCCTATTTCTACATTAGGTGTCCCAGAAACTTCAGCTGCCTCTTCCTGATGTTAAGTATAAGACTCATCGATGTCTGCATCCTCTCCAAGACCTCATCGTTGCCCACACGCTCGGTCCATTATATCCTGAGCATTCTTCATTAGAACCACTTCTCTGTCGCCTCGAATCTCTTCTTCATCTTCAAGGAGACCGTCCAACATTCGCTGTCGTAAAGGAGGACAGATGTCCTGTAGCAACTCAGTACGGTTTTCTTTTTAACCAAAGATATCTTTCTGTCTCGTAATACTCTGCCCAGCTATTGGAATGCGTCTTTGGCCATCCCAATCCGTCTACGGATCTCAGTGTCACACTTACCGTCCTCTGTCAAAACGCTTCCCAGATATTTAAACTTCCGCACCTGCTTGATTTTAGTGTCCCCCGACCTGCAAATCGCATTTCGGGTTCATCTTTTTAATGATGACCATGCATTCTGTTTTGCAGTTTACGCTTAGTCCCTTTTTCTCACTCTCCGTTGCTACCTTCTGTAATTTATTTCCTGTGTCTGCTGTCAGTACTGTAACATTTGCGTATCTTAAGATTGTGGCCGCCAATGCTGAATTCCGGTAGGATTTCCAATTTTCTCAGAATTGCCTCGCTGTATAGGTTGAACAGGTCCGGTGAGAAGACACATCCTTGCCTTACGCCCCTTTCTATTTTAGTATTTTTGTATATTCACTGAACTCCTTGACCAGATACAACTCGATGTTTATACGATGTATCACTGTGCTTGAACTCGTATAATTTATATCATATGAATTTTAAATTTGATATTGATTTTAAAACAATATTTAAAAATAACCCTTTTTTTTTAATAAATAAACCTTTTTTTTTTCCTATAAAGACCAAAGATAACAATATATCTATATTTCAAATAGGATGTTTGTAATCCACCATCGTACTAATCGTACTACACCACAGTATTAACGAAAGGTTAATAATAATAATAATAAAAAAGAATATGTTACATTATAAATATTTGTTTTCCAACATATTCTTTTCACGTCCTGGGCATGACGATAAATTGCATCGACGTCCTTGGTAAGACGGTAAACTACATCCAACAGCAAGGCTTCTGATCAGAAGGTTTTGAGGAGAGTGGAACCACCATCCTGACCCGGCGTGGTGGCACCTGTTAGGGTCCCAACCATGGGCAAATAGCTAACCGGAGTCACAATATTGTGAAAGTGTAAAAATAGGTTTCAATACCTGCAATAAATTTTTGAAGAAAAAATATTACCAGCAATACATTTTGGAAAGAAAAAATATTACCAGCAATACATTTTGGAAAGAAAAAATATTACCAGTAATACATTTTGGAAAGAAAAATTTTACCAGCAATACATTTTTGAGGAAAACAATATTACCAGCAATAAACTTTTGAAGAAAAATATTACGAGCGATACATTTTGGAAAGAAAAATATTACCAGCAATACATTTTGGAAAGAAAAAATATTACCAGCAATAGATTTTTGAGGAAAACAATATTACCAGCAATAAACTTTTGAAGAAAAAATATTACCAGTAATACATTTTAGAAAGAAAAATATTACCAGCAATACATTTTGGAAAAGAAAAAATATTACCAGCAATAATACCAACAATACATTTTGGAAAGAAAAAAATATTACCAGCAATATATTTTGGAAAGAAAAATATTAGCAGCAATACATTTTGGAAAGAAAAATATTACCAGCAATACATTTTGGAAAGAAAAATATTACCAGCAATACATTTTGGAAAGAAAAATATTACCAGCAATACATTTTTTTGAGGAAAAAACAATAACTTTTGAAGCAATAAATATTTTGAAAAAAAATATTTTAACAATATATTTTGAAGGAAAAAATATACCAGCAATAGATTTTTGAAGTAAAAATATTACTACAATACAAAATCATTGCAATAAAACTTGTATTTTGAGGTTGATAAAGAAAAAGTCTCTTTCTTTGCCAAATAGCGAATCAACTACCGACAGTTCAGTTGCCGTTCAGCAAATATAGCGTAATATTTAATAAACAAATGTGTCGTTCACACGAATTTCTAGTTATGTAATTTTAACAGGTGAATATTTCCGTCTTTCGCAGCTTACCCATAGAAATACACTGACATATCCATCATCAACGCTAAATATGATAACCTCATAGATCGTAGGGAAAACTCCCGATGTGAATTCGACTAATCACTGCGTGCCAGAATACGCAATCTCAGATTTTGTTCATGATTACACACAGTGATCTACGCCAGTGAATTCTTCTACGTTAAGTGACTTTTTTTTGCATCAAAACATCTCTCGGGCTTCTAACCCATATTGATCTTAACGAAAGAGTTAAGTGCTTATCTATTTATTCATAATGAGTTTTATCATTATTCTATCTTTATCGCATTCAATGAATGTATAACTTCGATATCGAAGGCTTAAGTATTCGAAATAGAAAATATTGAAAGTCAATATATTTAGACTGATAAGATCTAACTTGATAATATTTTCGAAACCACGTGATATCCTGAAGCGAGACACGCACAAAAGACACCACACAAGTAGAGTGAATGTTAATCAGCTAGCCGCGGACTATTCATCGGTGCAGTCAATACATTCTCTACAAGAGAACAACTCTTGAGGCCATCTTAAACAATAAACTAAACTTAATGAATATATCTGGATGGTGTCAACGTAAGTGCATCTGAATAAATATTTAGACTGAGCGGATGAATAGAATTATTTATATATTGATATTTTTATCAAGCGAGATTCATCGTCAGTATATCCCCACGGGTGAAACCCAGCGCAAGAATAGACAAAAGAATATATTATATATCGTCACTATATCAGATTTTATTAGCCATGATTTTATGATGAAATTTGCAATTGATGTTGACAATACATTTTATATATGTGTGTGTGTGTGTGTGTGTGTGAAAAAGTGTATATAAATATAAACAAATATATATATGTATAATTAAATTATATTACTTATTAGAAAGCGCTCAATATCAGAGATGAAGCTAATTTGGTTGGATATTTGGTTGGATAAATTTATCCATTTTCGTGAGCACTCGCGCAATTTATCCAACTAAATATATATATATATATATATATATATATATATTTTGGAAAATACACAAAAAACAAAATTCTGAAAAATCGGACGTTTCGGTCTATTTAAGACCATCTTCATGGACATTTTCATTTAAAATAATTAACATTATAACTTATAACAATTTTTAAGGCCCAACTAAAGAAAAATGAAATTTTATACAGATCAGTTCTGTTTAAATATGAACGTAGTCGTTTGTTGTTAAGACGTATCCGAAGATGATTTCCAAAAAAAAAAAAAAAAAAATATCAAAAGTCGAATGAAAATTTTTTATAAACAATTAAAAAAATTTCTTCCGTTGATGTTGGAATTTTTGAATTGGTTCTTATATCTTCAACAAGCTTGAAAGTCTTTCCCGTTAAATGCAAAAGTAAAGAATGGAATTTTATCGAACTGTTTTTAGAACTGTTCCATCGTTTTTAAAAATCACTTTTTGCTTTTTTTTCTGTAATATATATATATTTATGAATTTTTATAATGTTTTATTTTAAAAAAATTTAAATATATATTTGATATTTCAATTGTCCTCAATTTTTCTGATGATACAAATAATTAAAATAAAAATTTTATATTTTTAAATAAATAAAATAAAACATTATCATAAAGAAACTTTTTATATATACATATTTTTAACTATATATATCATTCTATATATATATATATATATATATATACGGGCAATAAATTTTTGCCGACACATGAGTTTAAAATAGATTAGTTAGCAAACATAGGAATTCCAATTGTTGAACCACGTGACCATAGAGGAACGCATGCGTAGAGAAAAGTCTATCTTCATTACACATTGTTATTTCTATTTTATTCTCTATTACTATTCGGATCACAAATTCTACTCTATCCTCTCTTACTATACATACCACCATTCTCTTTTCTACACTATTTTCTATTAGGATCAATACGGTGTTTACTTTTCGTGCGAGTATTATCGAGCAAGTACTATTAGTTCGAGTTATATACAAAGGCGTCTGACACCAGTATTGTTCAACGGCGTTACTATAGTTGTATCTGTGATTACAAAGACTCTACTACAATGAGCATTACTAAAGAGACAACAAATATTCGTTGACATCAGAACATTATTTCTATCTATCTATCTATCTATCTATCTATCTATCTATCTATCTATCTATACACACACACACACACATATATATATATATATATATATATATATATATATATTAAAATAGTTTTAATGTATCTTATATTTATGGGTTAAAACTTAATGTCAGGGATATACTTAGTAAATATTAAAGGTCGACAGTCAACACTCTGTTTCTTTCTAAACGTTCAGTCAAATGGGGGATTAATTCATGCGAAAAAGCTATGGGGACGCGAACTAACGCAATTCTAATAAATGAAACGTAAGTGATTGAAGTTTAATAAACAAGGTAAGTGTCACAAAAGTAACACAGTTCAATATCAAATAGACTAAAGTAAGTGATGTCCTTGAAGCTTGTGATCAATTCATGTAGGAAAGTTAATGAGGACGCGTGAATTGATGCAATTCAATTTCCATTAAAAAAAAGTAAGTGGCGTTTTTGAATTTCGGGATTTATTTATGTAGGCAAGTGTGACGATTTTGAATGAATTACTAGGTCTGTTAGTAGGAAAGTTGGTTCTCTGTGTCGAGCCGGACAATCTTTCATGTCAGAAAACACTTTCTATATTTATAAATCTACCATTCATTCGTTGTTGCTATATTAAGTCTGCTACCGCTGCTATATATGTCGAGATTCCGGGCCTAATACAAATAAAACTCTGTAATCGGTGGACAAGTCCCTTTCCCACCGCTGTGACGTATAAATATTTTAATAGTAATTGTTCTGATGAGTGTACGTCGACTACCTGAATTTAATTGTACTACACAATTGGCTATTAGGTCTCGCCGTTTTACGCTTGATATAGATAAATGTGACCGTAATTTTTATCCTGTTTTAATGTTTACTGGTCAAGAGATCGAAAGTTCCACAAAATAATATCTGCCTCGCAGTAGTAATCCAGCTTCTATTACCTTTTCAATTAGCGAAATCACTTTTATGCGTAGATTTTTTGTGGCTTTTTTAAGTGAGAAGCACCATTTACAATGCCTGGTAGCCACTCAAGGTAGAGCTTTACGTCAGGAGGCCACTTGTGTGTATAGGTGAGGTAGATAAAGATTAACATTAGCTTTGAATAGGCCAAGATTGTAGTGATCGGGGAAACATCCTGTTGGGGGTCGATTCTACAACGCAATGATTCGCGGACAGATTCTGGTCAAGTGAAACATTTCTCACCGATGGATTATCAGGGGAATGTGGGTGGTTTTCTAAATGAACATGGCAGAACTAGGGGATGTCTTCGTTCGAGCACTTTTCCGCGGAAATAGTGGTAGAACAGCGTGAAACTGTCACATCCCGCCTATGGAAAGAGATTGAAGGGTGATGAATAAACGAGGACTCGGAGACGCTTTTGTGTTGACCATGCTTGCCGCAGTCTCTGAATATGGAATTTGAAGTCCGTAATCTGTTCAATATCAGAGGTCGGTAGTGAAGATTCAGAGAAAAGTAAGTAATTCTTTAAGTCTTCGATATCAGGTTGGCAGTGCAGACAATTTGGGAGAAAAAAAATGGTTGCCTTTATACACGTCGCATTGAATATTTTGATCTTGATTGGTTACCCTTCTATTGGTGAACTATTCAATGCTCACTAGTATAGACCTACACAAAAATGCAACATTTTGAACTCTATCAAGGCTGGATAGTAAGGTCTTGGCAACCCATCCTAGATATGACCACAGTACTCCATTTTGGTCCTAATCTACTCTTGTAAATGTAGAGAAAAGCAGGAGAAGGAAACTACATACTGGGGCAGTATCTCAATCGTTAGCAACAGATCGCATGTACAAGTTCCAATTAAGTTCGGGTGTTAGTTTAAGGCCCAAAAGTCTTTCAAGGCAAGGTGCTTCTCCGAGATGGACTCCGTTCATCATGGTTAGTGATAGTTCCAGGTCAGATCGGTGATAATGGAATGTAACCAGCTTGATCTTCGAGACATTGAAAGTAACCAAGCAGTTTTTACACCATTGGGTACGATGTACGAGATCAGAAAAGAGATTTCACTAATCTCTATCTGGCCATTGATAGTTTTAGAAGTGCCCCCGCATATAGTCGTATCATAGGCATAAATATTTACAAATGATTTGAGTCCCACACTTACGCTGTTATTAATTAAATAGTACTAAAATATATTTTTTCAGATCTTTTTTTATTACAGTAAGGTTTACCTTTTACATGGCCCGGGGGTCACTCGAGGTAGAGTGTACATTTGGAGGCCATTTGTGTGTCTAGGAGTGGAAGATGATTGTTAACCTTAGTCTAGAACAGATTAAGATTTTAGTGAACGAGGAAATATCCTGTTGTGATTTGGTTCCACAGGGCATTGATTCACCGATTTGAAAGGCAGATATTGCAGAGACTTCTCCATAGACTCTGGACTAACCCAGATCATCGGAGAACCTATCCGGGTTACATCACTTTGAAAAAACCGGTTCAGCAACATCGTACCTGGTCAGTACCTAGATGGGTGATTGCTTGAGAATACCAGCTGCCGTAATCTTAAATTTGCGGATGGTGTAATGGATACAGAAAGCAGAAAGCAGACAACATTTTCAGTTGGGATTTCCATGCGTGCAAATACCATTCGGAAAGCTATAAAAACATATATATATATATATATATATATATATATATATATATATATGACATATATATATATATATATATATATATATATATGTTATGGGATCTTACCTATAATAATAATAATGGACTATTCCATGTAAATACTGCGCCTCAGGAGTAGGCAAGGAGGGGAGTAGTTCAAGTCGAGTCAAGATTGGAGTCAGGCAAAAAACAGATCTGCAAGACATTGGAAATATTACTGGTCGAGACTACATTGTTCTCTCTACTAAACCTGATTGTTCATACTAACACTTCTACTTCTCTGTATATATTCCTGTTTGTAATATATCTTGTGTTATTCCGTACCTGTGAAGTTATTTATTGGTTCTACCTTGGACTATTGGACCATAACATATATATATATATATATATATATATATATATATATATATATATATATATATATATATATATATATATTCCCCATTCTTAATTTTTGTATACACATTCTTTTAAAGAGATTCATTCATTCCTCTCTATTTTGACTCTCTTTTCATTTCTCTGTATCTTTCATTCTCTCTCTCTTTCTCTCTCTCTCTCTCTCTCTCTCTCTCTCTCTCTCTCTCCTGCCGTTGAATTTCTTATATGTCCGGCCAAATGAAACCCATTTATTTACTAAGATGACCATTGAGAGCTTGACTTGTTATATTCGTGAAAAGGGAAAGATATGAATCCATCTCTGCGCCACCATTATTGGTTAATTAATAATTAATGTTAATTAATAAGGCTTTTATTACTAAATCATTATTATGTCCCTCTCAACCAAAAACTTCTTACAATCTAAAAATATTTTCTGGCTTTAAATAACTTGAAATGGCTTGATAAGCCGTAAAATCGAATAAATCTGTTCGAAATTTGTTTCATCTATCCTAAATGTTTGTACTCTATATATGTGTATATCTAAATGCAACCAGTATGGCCATCTTCCGTTTTCCTGAAACTTGTTTATATATCTCGTTCCCTTTTACTCCCAGTAAACCCTTGCGTCTTAGTTGCATTATCGCCTTCTTTGGGTTGAAATACACACGAATAACTTTGTTTTTATTCCTGTTTGGGTTTGTTCAACAATCCTTGTGTTGAACACAGAGGTAGAATAGCTATTGAACTACCTAATAAAAAAGGGTAAGTATAAAATTATCCGCACATTCGCCATAATATATCCTTAGGTTTGTAACACTGCCTTCTACTCATATGTGCTTATAATTGGTATTATTGTGGTCGAGTGATAAAAATTTGAGCATGATCGAGTCAGTTTTCTTGCTGCTGTTACAGTGTGAACATCGTCGCTCTGCTAGCAGTGTGCACGAATAACCGTGTTTCGTATCTAATTTATAATAGCTCGCCAATTCGCCATTAGCATCTCTAGTGCTTGCTGAATCTTCTCGTTAGTGGTGGATGTTGACGGTCTTTCTGCTTCTTCTTCGTGTGTCACGCTTGTCCGGCCACTTTAAATTTCTTAGTCCACCCATACACACTTCTATACGGTATTGAACTGCCGGCGTATTATGTCAAAAGCCCCCGATTAATTTTAACCGCTAACACACCATACGAGCAGAGAGACTGGATCTTTGTTCCTTCTTGGTGCACATTATAAAGCGGTATGTGTACACTGTAACGACCGCAGGAAAAAAATTCGCGCGATCAGGCTCAAACTTCGATCACATGATCCCGATTATTTATGAGCATATTGACAGGTTAAAAAAAGATAGGCTATTGCGTAAGTGCGGGTAATTTCTGATTTACCCTCGTATTAACATTCAGATCGCAATACGCATATGTGTTTACACGCGCATTAGAGCTCGTTTATTTTTCACTTCCTTTCAGAAAATCAGCATTAAACTAACTGGGGTTTTATTCTATAAATAGTGGCGCCAAAAATTAGGTTCATAGCTTTTAAAAAGTTTTTATATTTCAGTTTTAACGGTCCTCTAAAAAAAAAAACGTACAGAAATTCCTAATTTCTGCAGGTTTTTGCTTAAAAACTGTTGTGATGATATAACCCAACTTCCCCATTCACGATAATGGACGGAATGGTTGCCGATTAATACGACCACAGCGGACAGTCAACAGTCTTCGTTTGTTAACACCTATTGAGGTTAGCATATACTCTGTCTCTGTATTTAACACACCTACATCCGATTATAAACCTATTATTGAAAACCAACACTGGTTACTTTGTTTATTATATCTTGCACGAGATATAACAAAAACTGACTTGCACGACATATAACAAATTTTACTATTTCATGACTAAATGCATGTAAATTTAAAATCTTTTGTATTAGTTAAAATGAACGGAAATATATTAAAACCAGTATTCTGATTATTAATCATCACAAGTAAAATATACAATTTTGTACTGTATTCCATAATTAAAAATTGTGTAAAAAATTGTGTAAAAAATTGTAAAAGATTTGTTAGATCATTTGTTGGAATATCGTTTAGATCATATTTGATCATAGTTAATAAAAACAAAAAATAGATAAAAGTCTATATAACATTATAATACTGCTGAGCACAAATTACAAGACAAAATGTTTTAAATTTGCATTGTTTATTGAAAAGCACACTAAAACTGCACTGTATAACATATTACATCATAATATAGCTAAATTATTCAGTATAATTTCACTTTGAAGTAAATGAAGGTCTTATTTGATGGCACAATGACTTAGTAATAATGAATGCATCTTGTCCATGTACAATTTTCAGTAAATTATAAATTTTATAAGGTTCTGCTATCACTGATCACCGGAATCAAATTCAGATTCTACGATTTTGAACCTAAACTTTGAATCTTTAAACTCGTGTCCTCAAAACAGTAACTATTTTGAAAAAATATTTTCTATCATTATTTATCATTGCAAACCCCGACTTTCAAATTGAATGCAATACCTCGGTTCCAAATTCGACCTATACTAACGCGTATGCATGTAGATGGCTATATACTGGTGTGTCTTTGTAAATGATACGCAGGTTTATTAACTCAGAATAATGGTATTGATCATGGTAAGATTAGCGATTTGCATCCAGGAAATATTAGGTATTCATTAATCGAAGAGTTCGTGAAACTGTCGTTTGAAATTCTTAAAATTATTCTCTTGAAATAGTTTTTGTTCAGGAAAATGGGCTTCTCAAGTTCTCTTTTTAATAATGAAGTTAGTTTCCTGCCTAACCCTTTCTTTAAAGTCAATACATTGATTATATCATATTATTATATCAAATAGCCTTGTAAAAAGGTATGAATATATTTCTTCTTCCCCACCTATGGATTAAATAGCAGAAGAGACTGGGTTCTTTAGCCTTGGTTAGCAACCAGTCTACCACAGGAAGAAATGGCAGGAAAAAATCTGCCTCGTCAGTCATGTATCAAAAGAGACATGATCGCCCAACCGTGTATCACGTATGGCACTTAACTGACTGGATTGTCGCCTATGTATCATTTTGTGGTTAAAATGGATATTTGTAGCCGTATGTTCTATGCTAATATTAGGTTGGTGCAAAAATTGACGTAATAATGTCGTTTTTGACCTTAAAATACGTCAAAAAACGACATTATTACGTCATTATTTTGCACCAACCTAATACTTCCGTCTAAGTATCGCTTGTGGAGCGCACAGCTTCTTGCTTCCTAGTAAAATTGCTCTTCAAACGATTAAATGCAATGTGAATCGTTCTCCTCTTTCTTCGTAATTCATATTCTTTTATTGTTCTCTCTCCTTAATTTTTTTTTTTTTACTCATAATTTTAACATTCATTAACCTTTTGCGCCTTAGTGGATTCATTTCTTGGTTGGGGTGAAATGATTATTATATATATATATATATATATATATATATATATATATATATATATATGACATCACACATTTGAAATGGACAAAGATTTAATTTTTATGTTTATACATTATTTTATAATACAAAAATTTTAAATGCTCTGTTTTATAATAAATGCAATTCAACAACATTTACCGGCCTGGATGTAAAAATTTCTTGGACATTCAAGCCGGTAAATGTTGTTTAAAATTATTATAAACAGAGGATTTTTTAAATTTTTATCTATAAAAAGAATGTATAAACATAAAAAATATATATATATATATATATATATATATATATATATATATATATATATATATATATATATATATATATATGTGGTGTAACAGCAAAAGTCATACAAAAGGATAATTATCCACCCCACAAAATGAGTTTTTTCCAAGTTTTTAGATAAGACGTTTAACCATCTTGACACCATTTGTCGGAAGAATCACTGAAAAAAAACATTGAGCGGTTCAGCTAAGAAGTGTGTAAAATTGTTTTGTGTCAGACCCTGCTTTTTAACTGCAATACTGAGAGGAAACGAATCATTCATTTCTTCAGTAATGACACCAACATTCATATTCTGGCTTCTCTTTCCAAAGTCTATTCAAGAACCATCAAAAGAACAGCGAATAAGTTTAAAAAAGAGGGAATAGTAGAGAAAAAAAATTAAATCAGGTGGTCACAACAGGAAGAGGGATCATCATTTCAACTAAAGAGCTAAAGAGATCAATTAGAAAAGATCCAACTCAAATGTTAAGACGTTTGACATGTGAGAGAGGAGTTTCAGCTATGACAGTCTAAAGAGCAGTGAAAAAGGACTTGAAAATGAAATCGCACGCTAAACCTGTGAGGTACCTTGTTACTCCAGGATAGACAGCAGGTTAGAGAGGGCGAACAC